>VXAC01003573.1:499746-542782 GCA_013399225.1 Rhipidura dahli | reverse complement strand
TTTTTTTTTTTTTTTTTTTTTTTTTTTTTTTTTTTTTTGTGCCTTAAAGGCTTTGAAAAGCTATAATTTCTTTCGATACTGCAAGCTCTAAGTAGAAAATTATCATCTCTGAGTGTATTTTTAAGACTTCTTTCATGTTTTTCACTTTAAATCTCTATGGTAACCACACTAGTTCCTCTTAATGATGACTAAATAGAGTCATGTGGCAACCAAAATTGTGGGGGGGAGAGGACTAAGGTGTGTTCAAAGCAAGAGAGAGGTTGTGCTTGTGCACAGTTCCATACATGTATGGCTGTAGCAACTGGAGGACACCCTCCAGCTCTCAAAGGAAGTGAGAGGTGTTCATTCATTTGCCAGCCTCATTTTTTGGGAAAAAAAAAATCTACAAAAACCAATATGTTTTAAACAAAGACAACCTACAGAGAAAGTTGCCTTCCTTCATGAATTTTTGTATCAAAAGCTTTATCTCAGCAGGGCACAGCACCTACAGAAACGCTCTTCCTCCATTTCCCACTAGCAGAACAGACACTTCTGGGGACTTTGATACTGATTTTAATCCAGCAATTATGTTTTGCACTTTGAAAGCCTGAGAAACTTGAGCTGCAAGTAACTCTTGCTACACAAAAGACAACATTCACCACCAAAACAGCCCAAATAAGGCTGAAATCTTTTTTTCATTTCCTCATAATCTTCCCATATCAATTCTGCCTCAAACCCGCCACAAGTGCCTTAGGGTTTCAAGACATTCAACACTCTTCTTCGAAGTCTGCATTAAACTTTCTTGTACATTTTCCAACCCTGAAATGTATATCCTGACTCTGTAAAAAGGTTTATTCATGTCTCTATGATACAGTTTTGCACATTATTACTAAAGCAATAAGACTCTAGGGTTTTATTTTGGGATTATTGATAATTTGGAGTTAGTTCTTATTTTTTGTCCCCATTTATACCAAAATGGTTTTCATTGGTGTATTTCCTTAGGCAACTTAAATCAAGCTCAACACAAAGTAATAGCCATAAACAATTACTATTACAAGAGTAATTTGCTTCTGAGTTAAAAGTTTCAAAGACAGGTGAAAACAGGGGAATAGGATAAAAGTACAATTTACAGCTTACATAAAGGAGATAGACGGGATGATTTTTTTAATTGTTGTTGTTGCTAATGGAACACAGTTCAGCTTTAGGAACAATCACATCTTTCACTGGAACACCTCCCGTTTTTGTGTTCTCAGTTCGTAGGAAGCCATCACGAGCTCCCCTGCAATAAATGTACTCACCTAGAATAATACATGGGAGGGTAGCAAAAGATACAAGAAGGAAACCACAGCAAGATTGTAAGGAGAAATACTAGGTTTCCCTTATCAGGTCGCTGATGGCATGAGACGGAGTTGCAAAGAAGGGGATGACGGGAAAGCAAACAATTCTGCCAGGAACAGCTCACCAAGTGTGACAATAAACACATTTGCAAGTGCCAGCTGTGACCTTAAAGCAGAAAGCCTTTAAGTATCTTTACAATTTTTTTCTACACTCCCATCTGCAACTGCCTGAGGTTTACTCTGTAGCCCTTCAGATACATTTATTTATTTCGCCTGCGAATATGATCCAGCCTTTGAAAGGCTCTTATTTTTGTGTACAGAACCAATGTACCAGAACCAAACGAGACAGTATCACACTAGTCACATTAAATTCTTCATGTTCAGTTCTATTTCAGAACTTCCTCCTATCTTTAATTAATAATTATTTTTGATACATATGGGTTCAATGCAGCTTTCTGAAACAGCCAATTCTCAGCTCACACTATTCCCCACACTTACATGCCTACAAAAACCTACTTTTCTTGAAACCACAGCATTGAATATCTTAATAGTTAGGCACTACAAAAATAAAGAAAGATTAATAGAAAACTAATCATCCAAAATTATTTACTAAATAATGGGAAGGCAAACCAAGGACTAAATATGCTCTGTCCTAAGACATAGTTTAGGCATATTTTCCCTACCTACAAAAACAGACAGTTAAGAACACATAAGAACCCTTTGAGAATTCAGTCCTATGGTTTAGAAATTTTGATTTCCTACTGACTTCCTGTTTGCATTAAAAAAATATATATATTCTGTTAGACAAAGTTTTAATTGGTCAGGAACATTTTCCTCCTAAGTGGCAAGTCCTACTGAAGAAAAAACAATACATTTCTCAGCTGGCCTCCTTGTTACTTCTAACAGGTAATACCAGTCAGGCAGGAAAAAAATAAACAGGGCAAAGTAATGGTTCAAGGCAAACTGTCAACACCATACCATTTCTGTAAAGAATGGCAAGAAAGAAACCCCAAAACAAACAAACGAACCTTCCTGAAGAATGCCCATTTATTACTTCTAAAGTAATGATGGGGAATCTTCAACACTGGCATCCAGGGAGACCACAATTTTGAAAACAGTGCAGCATTAGAGAGAACAGAACAGTCTGTGCTCATGACGTACTACATAACACACCATGCAAGATACTGAAGGGATCCTCACCTGTTTTTAGTATGACAATAGATAAAAAGCACTACTCACAGCATTTGTAATGTTCTTTTTTTCCACAGGGAACTAACACATCAAAGCAATTCCCAAGGAAAGTTTGGGAAGGAGGAAAGGAGTTAGTGCCAACAAGAGAAGAAAAGGTCATTACAAGTGCAAGGAGTTCACATAGGCAAACTCTTACCAGTACAGTAAGTGTATCGTGACAAAAAATTTATCACCATGGCACACTATTGCAGATTTTAACCAGCTGTTGTAATAGAGTCCTGCAACACAAGTCTGACCTCATATCTAAAGACATTTTGATGCACTTCAGTAAATTAATGCTATCACTTCTGTTGTCCCAAATGCCTGGTGCACAGGGCCAATTTACACACTGAGAAAAGGGATCTCTATTTTTTTATAGTTTGTGCAAAGTAGGGAACTAGGTGGCAATCCACAAAAGGCTGGCTCCCCAGCCATCAAAACTTTACACCATTTAATCATTTCAGCAACCAAAGAAATCACATTCATTGGCTACAAGTTCTCTTTAATTAGTATTACACTTTTTACTGCTTAAATGATTCTCATGCTAATTAGTCCACATGCTCAGACTTTCTCCTGAGTTGGTGGGTTTCTTTAGTTGGTAGGCCGTGAGTCAGTGATCCCAGTCTCCCTCTGCCAGAATTAAAGTTTCACCCAGTTGGAGCTGGGCTCAGCACAGTTGCTGTGTTTGCTTTATTAGTTTCTTCCTTATCTTAGGAGTTCTGCCAAAAGTCCTTGTGGCACATAAATTCTGCTTTGTTTTTGTCCACTATCAGAAATACATTCTTCTTCCCAAGCTTTGTCAACCTCCCCATGGGTCTGAGATCACAGAGGAATGTAAAACTCTAAATCTTAACAAGGCAATCCTACCAACAAGTAATTTATCTAATACCTGGACTTCACTTCTTCACCTCCCACTCACATACAGAACAATTATGAGACCAAGTGCAGTAAGCACAAGCATTGTCATGTTTTGTAGGACTGGGTAAGTCAATTTCAGTCAGCCCATGACACTACCCAGGATTCACATGTGCCCATCCAAAAAGCCAAATTAATCATCTCTGCTTAAGTCCTCCTTGGCATGTGACAATGCGTGCTTCAAACAGGAAGAGTGCATCAGCAGGATGTCTCTGCTTTAACTTTCAGTTCCACAGCTTGCAAGCAACAAAACAGAAGTAGGTTTTTGTTGAAAGTGACAGAACTGCATATTTTTAATCTGCTAGCATTTAAGGCCTTACCAGATATTAATATTAGTTCTCTAGCCCTTTTATAATTTCTCTATTATTAGCTCATTTATATGACTTGAACTCTGTTTATGCACCCACATGCAGGTACATGGGAGATTGATTAAAGAAACTTAAAAGTTAAAACAAATCACATTTTCAAAGGTACTTTGGGTGACTCTAGAGTAGAAGTGAAATTTAGGACTTTTGGAGCATATACTCACAGAAGGTGTAGGCAGAGGCCTGTGAGTTGATGCAGTCCATTTTCTCAAGTGTACCAATTCCCAGGACACAGTACATTCTATTGTTACCACCCAATGTACTAAGAACTCACTTAGACGACCACTCTGCAGCTTAATACAGGTGACATCTCTTGGCTTCAACTTCTACCACCTTTACTTTTTTGGCTTGCCCATTTGAAGAGCACTCACACAAGAGCCACACATACACAAGTCTAAATCAGGCTTTGACTGGTCTGAATGGTATCAGTTTTTCCCGACCAGACGCTTGAGAACAGTATACGAAACATTTGGTTCATTTTACATCAAGTCCATCTTCTGTCTCAAAATGGTGCGGAAATACCACTCAAATCATGCAGAAAAAGCAGGATATTTCGGGGGCATATGGCAGAGCCAGAAAGCAAAGAAATTTTACTACTAGTGAGAGGTGGCAAGTGCTAACTGGGCCTGTTTAGATCTCACTCTAAAGATAAGCATGGGGAGTGGCACCAGTAGACTCACAAAGCAAGCCTCAAAGAATGCTCTCATCAGAAACCTGTCTACATGTAAAAATCCTTACAATAGCATTATGTGTGGTTTCAGACCAGACCACGCTGACAGAAAGAAAATTGGTAAAATGCCAGAGAGCAGCTAGCATGTAATGTGTAACACACAGCACAAAGTGACGCCTCAACAGGAGGGTCAGGTTACATCTTTTTCTAGCAGTATACAGCAAGAAATGATTTTTTTTTCCCCTGCCTCCAGAGACTTCTTAAGTCACTTAAGGGATTTTTAAATCTAGACATAACTAGATGGACAAAAAACAAAAAAATCTGGTCCAAGTACCATAATTTATGCCATAATGCATTTAAGAGTGTCCTAATTCTGTAACACTTAAACAAGTACAAAGAAAACAATTAACAGCTACTAAGAAGTACACACAGAGAGCTTCTACACTTCCACAGCACAGATAACCCCCTTTAGCCACTTCTACACACAAGAAACCCACTAAATACTACGACTACATGTGCATGCTCATGTCCATATGAAGCCACACACACACTCTATAATTAGCAACTGCAGCAATCATAAAGTATTTCATTCCTATGGCTAAGGCTATCATGCTATATCCAGCCAGCATGAAAACCACCAACCAAAAAGCTAACAAGCTTTTACCTCTACAAATTTCAGACAAACAGCAGAGGACAACTGCAGAAACAGCAGAGAACAACTACAAACTGGAAAAAGTTTCTAGGGCCACCTGAAGAAAAAAAAAAAAAAAATCATATACTAGAGTTGGAGTCAGTATGAATAACATTTTTCGGGTCAACAACCCTTTTTGGGGTTTTTTTGGGGTTTTTTTGGGTTTTTTTGGGTTTTTTTTTCTGGAAGGACAACTCATTTTTCAAAACAGAATGAAATTTGGAAAAGGGTAGAAAAATCAGAAATTCTTCAGATTTTTTTATACCTACAGTTGCTCACACTAAGCCATTTACCCATGCACAGAGTCCTACCTCATTAGTAGCAATAACACCAGGACCTATACAGGGCAGTTCATCATAGAGGAAATACTGTAATTCCCAAAATATCTTCTTTTATGTCTATCTTCAAACTTCAGCTTGATTCAGGTAATGCACTTTAATAATGTGCATTAATTAAAAGGAATTACTGCTCTTCTCCCCTTCCCAAGCTGAAATTCACTGCAAATGATCCTTAATATTGAGTGGAATTTAAGTATTTAATTAACTCTTTAAAATAAGTCCTTGACCACAGAAAGCTCTTGCTGCTTATACTGATAAAATGTCTATCTCTACAGAGTATGAAAAAAATGCAACTACAAAAACCTTGAAAATCCTCACTGGCTTTCATTTTGTGATAGACAGATAGATGGATGGATGGATAGATGGATAGACAGATAGACAGATAGTTGGATTGATGGATGGATAGATAGATGGATAGATAAATGCTTACTAGTTTTTTGGCTGGAGATCAAGTTTGTCTGGCAAGTCTGTGATGGATGCGCCCATTCTGAGTGAAGAGCACTTTGATTCAGACATCACCAACCAGAAGATCTGAGTGAAGTCAGTCCTGCTGTGCAAAACTGTTGCTAGGCTGTATCTTCACAGGAACCAAGTAAGGAATCTAGGCCATGTCTTACCAGGAGCTAACAGAACCAGCCTGAGCTGACTGTGATGGGGTCACTCCCTCAGCCTTCTCTTCTCCAAGCTGAACAAACCAAGTGACCTTCTTCAGAAGTCTTTCCGTCGAGACCTTCCACCACCTTGGTCACCCTTCCCTCTCTAATAGCTTTATGTCTTTCTTAAACTGTGTAACCCAGAGCTGCCCCCAGCACTGGAGGTGAGGCAGCCCCAGTGCAGAGCAGAGCAGGACAATCCCCTCCCTTGCCAGGCTGGTGGTGCTGTGCCTGATGCCCCCAAGGACACAGCTGGCCCTCCAGACCAGTTAAATAATGTTTAACTTGCCATAAAACCAAGCCCCAGATCTCCTTCCAACGCTCTTTCTGGATGGCTGCTTTTCAGACTCTTGCTCCCCAGTTTCTATATTCAAGCAGCATTACTCTGGACCAGATGCAAAAGTTGGCATTTGCTCTTGTTTAGTATTAAGTTTCATATGGCTGGTGATTATCCAGCTCTCTAGTCTCTCCATATCTCTCTACAAGGCCTCTTCACCCTCAAGAGAGTCCACAGATCCTCCTAATTTAGCATAATTGGTAAGGTTACTTCATGTAATGCAATTTGCTCAATACCTGCATTCAGTCCATTTTAAAAAGCATTAAAGAGTACTGGCCCTAAGATGGAGCCCTGTGGAACCCCACCAGTGCCAGGTCCCCAGTCTGATGTCACCCCATTCACTGTAACCCTTTGTGCCTGACCCCTGAGCCAGCTGTTTACCCACCACAGGATGTGTTTATCCAGCTGTGGGATGAACATTTTCTCCTGTGAGACAGTGTCAAAAGCTTTAGAGAAATCCAGAAAGATTACATCAACTGGCTTCCCTTGATCAACTGGGTGGGTTACCTTGTAAAAGAAAATTAAGTTTGCCATACAGATCTTTCCCCTCATGAACTCAGGCTGGCTGTGACCAATGACTGTGTTGTCCTTAAGATGTTTTTCAGTAACTCCCATACCAAGTACTGAAGTGAGACTGAGAGGCCTGTAGTTGCCATTCCTTCTCACCTTTCTTGAAAATTAGGTTAAATCACTGATTAGTTTGCATTCAATTACTGCTTAATTGATTACCATTTAAATTCCATTCTATCACTGATAATTAGTAATGTGATCACCGTTTAATCACTAATAAAAGCCTTTTAGTTAACATTATAAGCATGACTTTTCTTAGTTCACCTGCCACATGGCATTTTATATACCGGATAATATGAACAACTTTACCAAATAAAGTTCAATTAAAAGTTATTAAAATTTAGAAAAATAAAACGGGAAACTGGGTAGAGATGTCCAATTTTAAACCCAAAGGACACTATGCCATATTTCCTACATATGCAGAAAAAATACATGGTGCACAAATTTTCAACACTGAAATGCAATTTCATTGCGGATACCAGAATTACAGACCTAGTTAAGAAACAAAGTGTTATACTTTGTTTCAAAAAAAGGGAGTTTCAAAATATTCCAGAAACATTTTAACAAAGTACATATTCTCAGCAGAACAGTTACTGCTGTTCCGCAATCTGAACCCAAAGGAAACTAGATTGTCTCCTCAGAAATGAGCCGCCTATCTTGCCAAGGAACACTGACTTGAGCTCCCTGTGTACCCACAAAAAGGCAGTAACTGTTAAAAACGTCCATTTGGGAAACGTCCTGTGGGTAATATCTCAGTGGCAGAATAAAACTCCCCTGGAGTTCTACAGCCAGTGTAAAACCACTGCAAATCTCAAGTGGTTTGGCTTTTACAGGAAAGCCCCACGCACACAGGGGTGTATGGCTTACCTGCACTGACAGGTATCCAGCAAGAGGAAAACTGAGAGCAAAGGTGTCAAGGCTACAAGTCCTTTTTCCTATGAGCTTTGAACTAACTTGTTCGTACCAGTAAATCTTAAACAGGTTAATTTCAGCTCCCGAAACTGAAAGCTGCTGACAAAACCACAAACAACTTGCAGCACTTGTCCACTAAATATGAAAGAAATCTTACATATCTCAGTTCTTAGCTTCTCACTATAAGGAAGTAAATAGGTAATGTGCGAAGTGTACTCTGATACCAAGTAACCATGGCGTGACACTCTTTGAACTCTGCAATGAACTCCTAGTTACATTACCAACTTCAAAATTGTATTGTCATACAGTAGACAGAAAATACAAGTATAGAATGTAGTTAGAAACATTAAAAAATGGGCATATTCACAGACAGGATATAATTTAATAGATGTAAATTCAGTCTGCCAACAGTTCATTAATAAATTGCACATTATCCTATGTCACAAACTGTCCAATCTTACTCAAGAACCTAGTAATAGAGTGTGTTTAAACATGCCTAAAACAGGCTTCATAACACAAACAACTGCTCTTCTACATTCTGAGTTTTGGGATTAAAAAAAAAAAAAAAACCAAAAAATCAACCAAACCTCAATTTCTTAATCAGTCAAAACCACATTCTTATGAAATAAATTGTGAAAAATATAATTTATAAAACTGAAGAACTCTCTGTTCTCTGCAATGCAAAGTATTTTCTATAAATTACATTAATAAGCATGAGAAAACTGAGACATTACACTGGAACACTTTGTGTTTTGTTCCTCAGAACACAGCCACAGAGACCTTCCAGGATACATCTGGATTCAGCAGGTGGTCTCTTGCCTGCCCTCAAGATAACAACTTTCTTGGTTGTGTATATTTCACCATCAGCTCAAAAGTTTTCTGTGAAGGAGAAACATCTGCTTTGTTTAATATCTGGGTTGTGTGACAGCAGGGGACAATAACCAGATAAACAGGTAGATTGGCACGACCTGGAGCAGGTTCTTGGCCAAAGGTGCAAGAGGGTGGGTGTGTGCAGCCACTGGGCATCCAGTTTGTTCCAGACTTCACCCCAGGAGGCAAGCCCTGGGTCTGGGACCTCACACAGCTTTCCAAACCCCAGGTACAGTCTCCTGGATGCTATGCACCTCTGCAAGCACCCTCAGCTGATGTTCATAAAAGCTGGAGGAGAAAACAGATGGATATGTAGATTACTAAGGTTTTATTTTTCTCCCCACAAACAAAACCTGATTCACCTGCATTACATTTACTCGTTCACTCTGATTACAGAAGTATTTCAGCCAGCTGGCTTGGAAGCACTCATGCATCTGCTGTTAGTTCTCTTTCTTAAAAATGTTTTTTTTTGCTCTTAAGCATATTTTGCATTATAAACACCCTTTCTAATTTTCTTCCAATACAATCTAGATTAAGCTCACGTCACACAAAAAAAAATTATATCCACTGGAGGCAGAACAAGACATTTGCAAAGCTGAGTCATGCCAGTTGTATGTACTACATACAACCTCTTTTGAAGAGGATTTAAATAACAAAATTTTTTTTTATCAATCCACACATGGTGAAGGTAAGCTATTAATCTTATTATTGGTAGAAGATGTTTTCTGTATGATATAACTCAACTCACAACAAAGTTATATGCTTCTCAATTAAGTGCAGTTCAAAAAACTCTATATCCTGCTACCTGGTGATCAGAAAGAGATGTTGTGAATGCAAAGTCAAACACAATGCTTCTGCTCTCTGGAGTCTTAATTACATCCCAGTTTCATTAAACAAGAATTTAAAAAGGTTCCCAGCTCTTATCAGGTTCATTCTCTTGGACTGAGCAGAGAGTTCTATTCTGAATTAGTAAGTAGCCACCACAACAACATAAGACATTCCAAAAAAATCTTAACCATCCAAAAAAAGCCCCCAAAGAACCACATCACAATCCTCCCTGCTCCCAAATAAGGGTATTCAATTATTTAGCTCAAGGCCAGACAGCATTTGTTGCTTAATTCCTACTAGCTTTCAGTTATGATTCAACACAACTTCTGCCTTTGATAGTCTGTTCTTAACACATTTCACAAACTAGAGACCAATTTATTAACTAAGAAATCAGAAAACATATTCTGGAAAGGGGGAAAAAGAAGGCAATGAAGAACACACTGGATATGAGACTAGATTAGCCCTTTGTTACCCTGTGCTTATAGAAGAGGTAGGTGTTTAGCTGAGATGTGATTTCATGCATAAGCACTCTGCTACACTTCATCCACATCCCACCATGGCACCTCTGGAGAAGCCAAGTGTGGCTGCATGTGAGGGAGCTGCCTCTCACAGCAGAGCAGTGTCACCTACCCCAGACAGAACTCAGGAAGAGGCTACAGAAAGTGAGTCTGGACCAGCTGCTCCAACTCCCACACATGGACAAGACCCAGACTCGCCCAGCCTCAGAGCACAGCCCCTCCCCAAATATCTGCCTGCCCCTCACACGTTCTTGTACCTCACCCCCTCCATGGCCATCTCTGCAGGGTTGACACTTGGGCATCCAGAGCTAGATCTAACTTTGTTCTTAAGATGTGACAATTGTACAGCAGAGTCATGCCATAGGACCTAGCTACAAATTAGTCAGATAAGTGCTCTTCCTCCCAAAAAATGCAGTGTATTGCTATCCAGCACAAAAAAATCAGAGTTGCATCATGTCAAAAATTAAAGAACTACTTCCATATAATTGTAACAACAACAACAACAAAAAAATAGGGACTTAAGAGATTTTGTCTTTGGCCTAAGTAAATGCTTTAGAGTAGCCTGTGCTCATAAATGCCTTCTGTTGTAAAATATTGACTTGCTTGTCAATAGCTACTACACAGCACAGACAAGCTCAGAGTATGTTGCCAAGTCAGACACCTTGTTGACACCTGTCTGTCAATTTCACAGAGAGACACTGCTGCTCTGAAGGGATACAGGGCTGCCTAAGCTGAGCATAGATGTAGATTTCTCATCTAGTTGATGTTAGCTAGAAAGTCCTCTGCTAACTGAATATTTTTAGTCACTGAGAGCAATTAAAAGAACCATACAGTGTTTTCACCAATAAATAAAACATCTAAGTTAAATTACAAAGGATAAACATAAGATCAAGTTATCTAGCTTATTTATCAAATACAGAAGTTTTTTATTTGCATGGTCATGCTTTCAGATGAAAGACGGAAGCATGAAACACAACTTTAATTAGAAAAATAATTACTATGTCCAAACCACAAATGACATTTTTGATATAACTGGGTTATTACTTTCTAAGGCAGGTTTGCAAAACAGCACTTTTGTACTCTGACACCCGGACTCCAGGTCCCCCTTAATAATCCAATACAGACTTAATCAATTTACCCAAGCTAAATGGCAAAGGGGGGAAAAAAGAAAGCTATTATCAAAAAAACACTTCCTTTTTTTTTTTCTTCCTAAATTGTACAACAGTCTCAGTAGGCAAGTAGTGGAAGTTTCAGCACATTATTCAGTGGGGGAAGAAATGAAAAGGTCCTTCATTTATGTTAAAAAGCTACATTATCAAAAAAGTGAAATTGATTCAGTAATGATTCAAAGACTAGGTCAAAACTTTGAGAAATAGTACCAAGTAGGTAAGCAAACTACAGTTTTTTCCCTGCATATATACTTACCAAGTTTTATGTACTTCAGGTAGTTCCATTCCCCTTATGTCAATCTTGTGTATTTATAAAAGCTCTGCAGTACCCTCAGCAGCTCTTTGACAAAACTCACTGCACAACAGTCTAATAAACCCCTACTGGATACAGCGAGTCTGTTCTTTGGGTAACATTAATAAAACACATATGCAGCTGTTATAGTTATCAAAGCTTACCTGCCAGGTACACACCGAGTAAAATGTAAAAGAAGATTTGTTGTCTTTGCTACAAACAGGAAACAATACTGGACTATAACAGGCAACTTCATTTCTCACTGTTTATTAATACAAGGGTTTGTGCAAGTCACTAGAATTTTGTACTCTATTTTGAAAGGATTCTCATTTGATATAAGAAGATCTTAAAATGCCTGATCTTTTACTCAAGATACAGACTTCATACTTAGAGCTTGAGATTATAAGTAAGAGTTGAAAGCCTTGTAAGTGAGACAAGATCCACAAGGAAAACAGGTTAAAGAAACAAAATACAGTGTGGAAAGAAACATTAGTTACTAATGCTGACCTACAGAAGTTACCAGGAAAAGTAGTAACATCCTGTTTTCTGATGGATATATTTGCTAGAACTGCATTTCTTTGTATAATTGCCCTTTGTCAAGCATTATTAAGTTGAAAGGAGATTTTTAAAAGAACAAATAAATATATAGTTAAGTCATTGGTTCATTTGTGGCCACTAACATGATTGTACTGCTTTGTATTTACCCAAATGTTCAGCCTTCCTTTGTTTGAGTGGGGGTTTTTTGTTGGTTTGTTTGGGTTTTTGTTCTATTTTGTAAACCACGAAACAGAAAAAATCTCCCTAAAGTTTGAAAGTTCATTGTGTAGATAAATGCCATATTAATTAAAGATAGCCTGCTTTAGAATTTCTAGTTACAAACAGGAACAGTGATAAATGGACAGGTGTGCTTCCAGTCTGAAAAGACCTCCACAACCCCATTTACAAATAAGACTACATTAAAGTAGACAAAGAGACAATAAAGTAGTAACTGAAGATCTTGAACCTCTCATCTGTTTGCATAATTTATTTTTTAAAATAGGCATTCAAATGCCATTTGAAGAAAACAAATGATGCAGTATCCATTAGTGCCCTTAGAAAGTTATTCTGATGATTAATCCAGCTAAGTCTGAAAAATACGCCCCTCCATTTCCTTACAGTTCACAAACACTTTCTCATCCCTTCCCCTCTCCTTAACTTTCCCCCCCACCTTTCCAAAGAACATTTTCTCCACCTCCTTGCTTTTGAAAAGGCAAGATACAGGAAGAAGTACAAAGAAGCATCTGCAAAGTGTGCTAGTTGAGGGGAGATCACACATCACTAGCCTTTTACTATTACTTTCATTATGAATAACTCTGGGTAAAGACAAATTGCACGCTGTTAATTTAATTTTAAAATAAATTAACCAAGCTTTTGTAGTAATTTTCACTATTTCACAACCACCTTGGCATTTTTGCTATGGATACATTCCATATGTTTTGGGTTTTTCAAAAATTAGTAAGTATTTTGTTGTTCTTGTCTATGTATCTAGCTTCTGTGGGATGATATAACTGGTACAGCTCAAATATCAAAGAAATAAAGATACTAGAGTGACAGAGGATTAAGAACTTGGGAAAAGTGACCCCCAAACTACTACACATATTCCTCAAGATACTTGCACTAGTATGCTGCTTTTAAGGCTGAAACTGAGGTTAGAATTGTGTGCAACTTTTACCTTTCTGCTGGTATTTCAAACAAACAAAGCAATCACCCTCAAGGTGCGTCAAGCAGCCCAATTCTCAGTCTCTAGTGCTTTTCCTTTTCTGCTGTCTCTGTTCTTCCTGCAATTCTGCACTGTAAAGCAGGCATGTAAAATCCTGGGGACAACAGGGGTAGGAGCCAAAAGCTGGAAAACAAAATAGGAAGGACAAGCCAAGCAGCCCTTTCATGCTGTGTTCACCTCTTTACACAGCAATGGTGAAAAACAGCCAGTCAAAGAGAACTAGGTTCTTCTTGCTTTAGAGTCCTTTCCTACTTCATGTTCCCACAAGTTTTGTCAATAGAGGAGGCTGTGCTTTATGTCCCTGCTCTGTGTTGTTCAGGTTTTCACACTAGCCCAGCACAGTCTTCAGACATTTCTCTTACCTACTTGCTTCCTCTTCCTCCTCAAGAACATCTGCACTTCTCTCCTCCATTGAACACATGTGGCAAGGAAAAACGATCCACTAAATATTAAATGATGCACTGGTAAAAATACTATCCATCTACAGCAGATGTTATCAGTGTGAAATAAAATCTTGCTGCTGTAAGATGGCACAGCAGTGAAGTTACATTCTTTTCCCCATTGTGGGCACTTAAATTTGGCCATCATGTTACCCAGCAATATTTGCTTAGCCACACTGAATGAAAGCTTTTAAGTACAAAGACCTAGCTCTGGAGGGAGGAAAGGGAAGAAATGAGATTATTTGTAAGAAAACATTTGAAAGCAAAATCAGCAACTGTGGTACAGATCAGAGGCATTCTGTCTCCAAGCTCTCTTGCATTATTTTAGTTAGTTACCTGCTTGCCATCAGGTAAGGAAGGCAAATGAAACACACACACAAAATACTTCCCTCTAGTTCCCAAACTTCTGACCTAGACAGAAACCCTAAGGGAAAGGTTAAAAAACTAAAAATAAACAACGTTTTGACCATAGTATTTCTCATGCCAAAACAATCACAAGGCATGGAGTACTCCTCCTGATAACTTGAAAAGTCCCGAATAACAAATGTGAAGTATGATACTTGTGTTCCCTCACTATGAAAAGAATGCTGCTGCCACACCACAGTAGAAATCTCAATAAATATAAGCATGGAAGACTCACCTGTTTCTCACATCAATCAAAACCATTCACCCAGCTGAAATAGGGAAATACAAGTTCATTTACCCAAGATCAACTACAGATTTTTCAGACAGCGACACAACAGGCAATTTTTTGTAACACACATGACAAAGCCATAAGGAAAATGGCAGTGGCAACCATCTCTTTCTATCAGGAAGGACTACCGGGTTCCTCCAAAACCTAAACAAGCCACGGAGAGCTCAGTAAATTACGAGGTTTAGCTCCTGATAGATTTCAGATCAGACGCTTTCAAGTTTAAGCCTGGAAAAGAAATGCTTTTCCAGAACCTCCTACGCTACTCTCACTGTCTGGTGTCTTATTCTACTCTTCTGACAGGTTAACTTAGTTAATCAGTTGTTTTTCTTGGTGAATTCTTAGTTCCTTAGACCACAAGGTAAATACCTATTCAGAAGTACGTTCCTGGCTCCGACTGTTATTGTGGAGAAACAAGACAAACCACTAGAATTTCCTAATATATAAATCCACTATTTTTATTGGTACTGCCATGGTCAGTACATGCTTCCCTTTTAAAACATAGACCCAGTCTCATTTAACACAGTGGAACTTGTTCCATGCCCTCGCTGCAGCAATTTGGAGATACAAACCACTGACTAGTACAACAGCTTCATTTTCTCCTATGAACTACTGTGGCAAATGACCACAAAACAGGCATTAGACGAGTTTTGAAAAGACAAAAATAGCCCAAACTAGCACACTGCCTTTTACAAAAGAGGTACAGTGAGGAATCTTTTGACTTTGAGAGAAGATGCACTATTTTCTTTAGTTCTATGGAGATGCTTCCCCCTATTCCCTGTTATGCTGAACTCCTAAGAAGCTTTGCAGACCTTTTTGAAAAAGACATTGTAGTATCTTTAAAATATACAACTGTTATTTACAACTGGTAAATATCTTCATACTGACACTTACAAACTTGGTGGTGAGCGTTCTGTCTGCACACTACAGAACTGCTGTGAAACTCCATTATCATGAAAATTTAAGCTGTAAAATTCACTCTCATCACAGAAAAAAAAGGTGTTTTCTGCCTTCACACTTGTCTTAACTCTGTCTGGTTTTGTCTATCTATTTTGAGTTATTTACTAACATCACAGTATTTCATTTGTATAATCCTTTCCAGTGAAAGATCTGTTGGTGATTTGAGTTTTTCTAGAGGGTACTATCGAGTCTGCATGTGTAATTGACTCAAGTAAATAAATGAAAGAAGCAACTACTTTGACTAAATTGTCGAACAGCCACATGGTGACAATTTAATTTACCATATAAAGTTTCTCTGTTTTGAACAAGGTCCTATCTCCTCCAATGTCACATACAACTGTTCGTTTTTCCTTCTCTGTGTGTGGGTGGGGTGGGAGACATTTTCCCTGTATCTGCTGACAAAGATTAGCTCTGTATATTTGGAAACAAAAACCCGAAAACCACACACCAATTCCTTTGCCTGGGATAACAATTTTTATCTGAAAGTTAAGATTAAGGTGTAAGAAGTATGCACTTGCATAAA
Organism: Rhipidura dahli; assembly: GCA_013399225.1. NCBI lineage: Eukaryota > Metazoa > Chordata > Aves > Passeriformes > Rhipiduridae > Rhipidura > Rhipidura dahli. The sequence continues at coordinate 526,735 of VXAC01003573.1, read as the reverse complement.
AGTTGCAGTTGCTATTCAACATGTTTTTCTTTCTCAAATAAAGGAAAAGGATTGTTAAAGAGGGTGTCAAAATTTAAATCTGTAGCTTTGTTTTCACTAGCAACTTCTGAAAAGAGCAAAAGATGTAATTCCTAAATTAAGCATTTAAGTACAGCTTCAAATCCTCTCCCAACCCAAAACATTTCCCTTGTTTTTTCCTGTTCTTCACAAAAAAATTACAGAGAATTCTACATTTTGAGTATCAAGGTGTCTCCAAATATTTTAACATCTGACCTTTCCCTCTGCACTTTACAGCAAGTCAAAAAATAAACTTAGTAAAATGAACATGCTCCCCTTAGCTTTCTTCTTCAGTGCTCAGGTTGAGAGGCAAAAAAAAAAAGAAAAAAGGAAGCCAAGAAATTAGAAACTCATTAATTCTACCATCAAGCTTCATTAAATCTTGCATGAAGAGTTTAAGGTGATGATATTCTAGCTTTTCACCCAGCTCATGTGCAGGACAATAGTGCCTGTGCAGCACAGTCAGTGGAAGTGAATGTGGTCCTGGACTTGCAGTTGCCTCAAGTCAGAATTTTGGCCCGATCAGAGAACATCCAGGAATCATCACATCTGCTGCTCCATTTGCTCTGGGTTGTGACTTACAGTGTAGGATGAACATTACAGAATGCATCCAGGAGGTATGAGAGTGGAAGGGAGAACAAAGAAAGATCTGTGCATAACTTCTTAAAGAATATCTACTGCATTTGTCAAAAGACTGGAAAACAGAACTACAATAACCATAATTTCCTCACTGCAGTAAGTAGATGAGCATCACGCAGTCAGTAACAGCACCTTCACTGGCAAGGTGCCCTTGCTTCCTAAGCGGATTTGATCTCCCCTTTTTCTCCAGAGAAATAAGGAGCAATGGCTCACATGTGAGATTCAGCACACAGGCCAGATATCGTCGTGGTCCTTTCACACAGAATAATCAGTCACTGCCCCAAAGCCCTCTTTGTCTGCCACTCAGACACAGATAATTTGGTTTAAGGTATTCATTATTCAGTCTCTCCCTCAAACAAACGCCCCCTCTCTCGCAGACATGCAGCCCAAACTGTGGTTTGTGTACCTACCACAGCTAGGTAATAAATGAAGCCTATCATCAGTACAGTTATCCCCGACTCATTCATGGAACTTCCCATGGAAACAGATCAGATTGCTGCACCTTAAAAAACAAGTATTTAGCACCAATTTCTCTAGAAAACACCTGTCACAATACACAGAAACGCTTTAGAAGCACCAATGCAAATATCCCTTTGAATTAGTACACTTCTAAAAATAAATTCCTTTCTTAAACCACTGCATCTTTAAGGATTTTGTGCACCTACACTACAAAAGCCAGCTCAAACTGATTTCTTTCATGCTTTTTAACTGGTGACAATGAACTGTCTGCACTGTATCAAACAACATTGTGGATTCTCCAGAAAATGCATTATCAAGACTCCTAAAAGCAACAAAGACACTGGCAAGTCTTAAGTCATTGATTTATCTATGTACTAAAAGACACATGGATGTATTTCAGTCTAAGGGTCAAAATTAAAACAAGAGAAATACATATATCCCTAGGAAGAATAACAGGCACACAGGTTCATCTAAATACTGTGCTACCCATTCAGTTTGCTCATCCTTAACCCTCCAGCCATCCTGCACTGGGAAGCTGCCCTCATTCTTTTCTCCAGGCCCTTGTTGCTAGGGCTGCAGCTGCACAGCTCATTGCTGTTGAAGCACATGTCTCCAGAGGGGGACACAAAGGGTTTCATTATCTGCTCCTCCGAGCAGCCAGATAAGAGCACTCCCCCCTCTCCCCCCAGCAGAAGCAGGCAGGCAAGCCCTGGCCAGACGTGACCACTGACATGTGAAGAGCTGCAGAGGGCACCGTGCCCTGGCTCAGCTCCCTGTCACCACCAGCTTGCTCCCTTCCAGGGACACTCTACAGAAGCTGCTCATTTATGATCCAGTCTTGACTCAGGGCTTGATGGGGAACTCATACTGCAGTTCAACTTAAGAATACTGAGATGAGACCTGTATTTTTAAAACTAGTGAGAACAGTCTCCTAATAAACCAAATCTTCCAAAACAAGCTCTGTTTAAGACATACAGATTGAGAACACGGGACATACAGATTGAGAACAGAAAACAGAAAGGGACTCAATGATCAAATAAGCATACTGTGCTGTGGTCTAAAGCACTGTTCATTAACACTAAACGACCTTCCCATGGTTTACTTTAAATCTTTATTGGCATTAAGAGCTGGATTCATTCTGTGAACACATTTATGTGGTTGTGGCACTTGTGAAGGAGAGGGATGTAGGCAGTGTTTCCATTCAGAAAATGTAGCTAAATAAATAAAATTTGAAATATTTAAAAATCAATTGTTTCTTGGACTGGTTTTGGTATCTTCTTGCTTGTAAATGCCAGAATATTGTCAGCAATTTCCTAAAAAGAAGTTGTTTAGCATTTCTGGTGTCAGAAGAAAGAAAACAAGTAAAATAAATTGTTTTCATTTTGTATTTCTCTTTGGCAAAAAACCACTGTTTAAGAGCGTAAAATTATTAGACAAAAGAAAGACATTAACTCTTCATGAGAACTCTGAGTATCAACATACAATTCATAAAATATGCTTTTGAGGCTATGTACAAATAAGTAGTTTACATTGGAAACAATATTTATTTCATGTGCATCTTACACGTATACTTTAATGAAGCGATTATCAGTTCTCCATTAACAGCACAAGCAGAGATTAACTAGACTACAAAAGCATTCCCACATAGGGTGTCAGACGATCACACAGCAAAAAGTGGAAAGGAAATCACAATTTATCTAAGCCTTAACTAAAGGCAAGACTAGTTTTTCACTTAATGTGATCAAATTAGCAGTCCTGTACCTGAAGGTCTGCCTCTTTACAACAGGGAGCAGTGGAGGACACATCTAGGATCTGTGCCAGCTCTGAGGAAGCCAAGTCTCCATAGAGGGGAACATGAATTCCATTGTTTCCTGAACGTAAAATTACCAGAGCATGGTGGCAAGTCTTTGCACTTACTACACTCCTGAACAGTCAGGGGACGATGACTTCCAGATACACACTGGAACCAAAAGCCTGGTACCTGTCCCATGATCTGACAATTGTGACCTAGCACTGGAAGGGCCCTAGACAGAAGGATGCTGTTTTAACTCTGGGTTAACAAAGGAAAGCCCAGTCCAGCTCATGGTAACTTTTTGAGAAATAGGTTATATCTTCCTTCATGTGTTTCCCCTTTGAACTTCTGCTGACATCTTCGAGCCTCATATGATTATTTCTGAAGGCCACAAAGAAAAGCAGAGTTGAGCAAACCTAACTTCTTCAGTGAAATTAAAGTTCACATTTTGAAAAAAGCAGCACATTTACAGTTAACTGTCTCAGTTCCATGTAAAGCATTTAATACTGAGGAATACAACTGATATTATTCAAGGACCCTAAATAAAATACTTTTAGTACAACAAAAGATTTTTTTTTTCTTAACCTACAATTGTGGGCTTTCTTCCGTCATGTGGATATATCACAAACATTTAAAGCAGGAACAAAATAAGATTAACAAAACAGTACAGGTACCATTGTTACTTGTAATACTATGTATTTTGGTATTTGGTTTCACCTGTTCTTTTTTCTAGCCTTATCTCCTATTTGTCTCTCTCCCCCTCCTATTGCACAGCTCTGTAATTGGGATGGTAGGACAACCAGCAGAAAGAACTTCAATTTCCATATTAGAGACATACATCAACTAGTGTCCAAGGGGAAAAAAAACCCCACCACAAACAACACATGTATTTCACATTAGGCAGCCCACCATGCAGAAGTAACCAGAAAAATAAAGAGGGCTAAGTGTCAGAGGAACATCAGAATAACACACAGTAGTGCAGAAAAAACTGCAGATCTTGAGCATTCAATATAGTGAATAATACTGACAGCTGTCAAAAGAGAGTGAATCTTCTTTTTATGTCACTAGAACACCCATTTTTGAATATTTGAAAATAACTAGCAGATGTGTATATTTTTATATAACTTGATAGATACCTCAAGGCACTCCAGCTGCTCTAGTGTGATGCACACAAAGCTATCACTCTCAAACAAAATGCTGATTTAACTTGCTTTGTAATACACTGATATCCCAGACAGCTGCAAAATTTAGACAGCACTGGTAATACCAGTAATCACAGTCAGTGCATAGTACTTGTCAACTTTGACTAATACTGTATTGGTATTTTGATGGAAAAAGACATAGTGCTTAGGATTTTTGCAAAAATTCTGAAAACAACAGTCTAAAATACATTCTTTCAGATCTTGATGAATATCCTATTTTACTGTAATATCACAAATGCAATTTATCAAAAATTAAGTCCTCTTTAAGTGTACAAATACTAACAGAACGAGACAGTGAAAGGTCTTTCAGAAGCTTTTCTGAGAAGTTACTGCTCTTAATTTGTCAAGTGATGGACCTTTGATCCTCTTGTAAATACAAGTTATTAGTATCTGTGTTACTGAACACAGTCTCAGAATATCATCAGTTTCTGCAAAACAAGCTATTATTTCTGCATGTATGTGAATCTCACTTCTAGAGGATTCTCAGCTATATAAGACAAAAAAAAAAGGCAGCGAAACAAACAAAAAACCACTTCCACACTTGAGCTCAACTTGAAGTACCAAATTAGCAATAGCTGCAGTGCTACTCTATTGTAAAGCTTCCGGTAAGTAAATGCTACGTGACTTCTTTAAACACATATGGGAATGAAAGTATATCAACCTCTAGAGACGGGAACAAGCACATGCTTTTTAACAGTTTGTTTTGGGATATACAACAGATTCTTCTGCAACAAAACTTTACACTTGAGAATTAGATGTCTACAAGGGGTTACTAGTCACAGCAAACCAATATATAACCAATACTTGACCAATATATAAATTAACAAAGAGCATCCAAGAGCTCCAATACCACCTTAAACATCCCTTTGAACCCAAACCATTCTGTGATTAATAACACATACCAACTCCCTTCCCTGTAAATGGCACTACAGCCAGTATTTGCAGAGCTATAAACTTTTTCCTGGGCTTCTAAAAAAGAAATTGTTACAGCCTTTCTCCTGTACCACCCCACAAAGGACTTCATAATGTAATGTTATCCATCAGCCTTCAAATTCTGGGTCCAACTAACAGAAGCACCACAGTGATACCAACCACTACAGCTATTCTCAGATACAAGCAGCAGACAGGAAGAGGCAGAAAGGTAACAGGAAGGTTTAGTGGGGGTAACAGGAAAAGCTGGTGTTCTGATGGGGGTAAGATATGAAGAGAAGCAAGGCAGAGCATAGCAGAGTGAAAGAAAATACACTTATGAAACAGGTCTGAAGTTTACATATGATATAAAATAACTGGGTAGGAGATTTCTATGGCTTAAAACAAAAAAATCTAAAGAAGGGAAAGTAAAAGCATAACAAATAACCTACTACATTAAAAAGATTTGCTGAAATATATCTAAATATTCACAGGCAAAGACAGTTGCAGGAGATAGTGAGGAGCTAGACGTAGAGCAAAAGAAAGACAGTACGGAAACAAAGGAACTGTTATAAGAGACCACTTGTTGGCAAAGTCGTTCTCTAGACCAAGTTATCTGAAGGTAAATAAAATTTTGACAATAAGTCACATTTTTCTTCCATAGCAATTCTGTTAACAATGAGATATTTCAGCGAACTCTGGTTACTTTGTTTTCATTACAACAAATAAATCAAGTAGTAACATCTATATACAAACTAGTCTGGTGATTTAAAATCAGTGGTGACTAGAGATTCTTGTCACTGTGTGGCTTTTCATTTACTTGTTAAGTCACAGTCCATCAAAAGGTGGGAAACATTCAAATACAGCAGTCTCTTGTGGCTTCTCAAGTTAGGGCCCTTATGTAAGAAGCATCTCAAAACTCAGATGGGAAGTCAGGCTGCTAGATTCTCACAAGTGCCAAGCAGTCTCCACTCAACACCTGACAGAGTTTTTGAGATGCAGGTGCTACTCAAATATAGATTTAGCTTGCTACTATACAAACCAAACAATTCTTCTGGCACTCCTGCCTCACAGCAATTAATTACAATGCTTCGCTGTGCCTCCCATCCCTCTTCCACCTAAGGTAGTTTTTATATATATACTGTACCAAGTAACTATCACCCATGTAGTCTTCTTTAAGAGGAGGTATTTCACATTTCCTCCTTAACACAGTAAAAGCATCTTTCCCACAATATTAGCACAAACTTGAATAAAAAGGGAGCTAGGGTAGCCTTACTGTTCTCATTTTTTAATTCACTCACATCAACTAAAAAGCAAACAAAAACCCACAGAAGTCACTGAAGCTCCCCACCATTTTCCTGCCTGAGATAATTCAGAAGTACCATTCCTCTGCCACCTGTCAAGGGGATTTAAAGAAGTTACAGCTGGAGGCCACCCACTCTTACAGGTCTTCTAACTGTGCACCGACGAGTGAACATGCCCAGGATGTACAAACGCAGCTCAGCCTCTGAACGTGATTCACACTTAAGGCCCAACATGACTGACAAAGTAACTGCTGACAAATACTTGAAATGAAGTCTAATAAACCAGCCCCAAACAGAAGATCAGTCATGCATAACACAGCCAGAGAGAGGCAGACCTATTATGCAACAGAAATAATGGAAATACTGGCCTACTTACCCTTCCTCCCCAGTTTACTCAGTAACAGAAAACATTCCTGGTAGGATTAATAACTGGGAATGAAGAAAAACCAGAAGGATTAAAGACTGATATACATTTCAATGCAGAGAAAGACTTAAAGACAAGATGTGCTTCTTTTGAATTGCCTTGGTCGAAAGGAATCAGATTCTTGAAAAATCTACAGCCACTAGTTCATGCTTAAGGAGGCAGGAGCAGCAAGATATTGCTTCACTCATTGTATTTTAAAGAGAGAATTACATAACTGACTGGTGTCTTGTGGTAAGCCTAATACAATCTGAATGAAGCATATTCCAAGAAAATGGATCAGCCTCTCCTGGACATAAGATAGCATCCAAACAGCCCAGCCAAACAGTTCTGGACATGAGTAGGGATGCAAATTAGGTGTCTGTGAAATGATAGAAAGGAAGCAAGAAATCCGTAAAATCTGCATGTCCAAAGCAAAATGTTACTAAAATCTTTAAGACAGTATTCTGAATCTACGTGCCAAAACTCTGAACAAGTGCACACTGGAACATACCACTCCTTCAAGGGACACAGCTTAAAGTACTTTTCCTTACAAGGGAATACACAGTAAGCTGCACATAATGTTAAGAACAATGCTAGAATATAAACCATTTTGTGTCCTTCACTGTGTTGCAGCAACTGCTGGTCTGAAAGACAGACTGCAAGACTATTTTGTGTGGCAAAGATGAACGAGAAAATTAAATTCTACCATTAGCACAAGTCTGTTCATTACTTGCTCTTTTCTTCTTTCTACTAGATCATTCATCTAGGAGAGAATAGGATCCTTTTCTTTCCTTTGAAGAAAACAGACAGCTGCATGCTTAGAAGCTCCACCCAGAATTCAGGAGCATTTAGATATGTTAATGGAACAAACATATCCAAGCGTGCTTGTGTTCACTTTCAGCCAGTACTTAGATTTCACAGGAGCTTTTCTCTGCCTCTGAACTACCTAACTCACTAGGTTTTAAGTACTTCTAGTAAGTTCATGTTGCAGAATAGGAGTCCTTAATTACTTCACAGCTATAACAATCTCATTTGACAGATAACACGCATGCATTGCCTGGCAGCTTTACTGAATGGACAGCATTGCACATACAAATCTGAAATACAGAAGACAAAGAGTGAGCTCCAAACACAGTAAGGACTATTAACACTCAGCCTGGGCTCTCCCAGGAAACAGGATGCCAATGTTCAAGTACACCCAGGAATTTGCTCTTGGCATTCTCTCTGCAGATAGTGCTTTGTCCCAGACATTAAGTATTACATGGACTTTGGGCATTTTCTGTGGAGATGAGAGTATTCAAGGTGGAAAAAGCTACAATTATACTCTTAGGCTTCTTGGGCTTTGTGCCGCAATTACAAATGACAGATGTTTTTTCCTGTATAAAATCACATATTAAAAAAAAAAATTGATTGCAAAGCACAGTGTAAGAGGATAAGAAACAGGTTTTTCAGGAAGTCTTATTTCACACCGTACATAAGATTAGCTAATTTTAAAACAAAATTATAGCATACAACTTCCAAAAAGGAAAAAAAAAAGGTCATACAGCAGAGAACTACCCAACCTGTTATACAAAGAGGATTCTTTAGCTAATTAGAAGTCAAATTATAAATCCCCAAAAATGAAAGATCTCTCGACTGTATATTCAATATTTCTAATTACAGAAACTGGACATCATGCAGGTGTATTTCCTAGCCTAATTTCTTTGTGGGCTCTGTGCTTTCCTTCTCCTCCCCATTACACCACAGAGGGGCATAAATTAGTTTAAGTATCTAATTTAGACATCAACCAACATTCTCAACACACTTTTCTATACTACTTTTTGTTTACTTTTCTCTTCACACAGACAGGTATAATGAAATTTGGTTTCCATGACTGCAATTCTCTTATTGACAAGCTTTGATTCCTAGCTTTTCTCTGTTACACAGTTTCCAATGCCACGAAGCTTCAGAGAATTCATGCTTCATGTTCCATGTACTGTGAAAAGTGAGAGCAAAAGCTGGACTGTGGACTTTCACATCAGTACAGCTCAGCTGAATCAGCTGTGTTCTACCTTAAAATGCAAACAAAATATTTCAGGGAAATAAACCAAATCGTTTCTGAACACTTATGTGGGAAGCTGAATCAGTCACACAATCCAGCTGCACCCCAGTGATTTGACCTAAGTTTAGCAATGAAGGAACTGGAGGACAGTCAGAAACAAATGCAGATGGTAAAAGAGTCAGCAGTAACAAAATGTGTTGTATAAATGGGCATCTGAAAAGGAGTAAGAGAAGGACAGTTTTCTACCTGTGATACTTTAGTTACTCTACAGGATTAATGTGATGATACGAGCTCAGATGTTGAAGGTAGTTAAACTACACCGAGAAACCAAAGTTCTTCATGACACAAAATGTTGAAATCCAACATCTTATTTTTTTTTCTTTTGCCCTTAAAGTAAAAAGCACTGAACTATATTTCAACTACATAAATGAACTAAAATTTCTCTTTATGACATTGCTCCAAATTCATTAATCAATTATGATATTGAAAAATAGAATCATATAGAATTAATAAAAGTGTGGTGGATGAATTCTAAACATTTCCTTACACAGGAAACTGAAACCCATTAAAATCCTGCACAGAAAAGCCAGCCCATGAGCCAAATTTTAAAATCATATACTGCAAAAGGAAGGAAATATAAAAGACAAAACTGAGATTTTGAAGATATGTGGTGTGTCTTTCTATGGTGGCACCAAAATGCACACACAATACATGAACAGTCCACCAACATTTTAGGGTATGACTTCTGGGTGCAAAGAGTAATGCAGGAGTGTTGCACCAGCTTTTAGTGCTAGACATGAATGGAGCAAAGGCTTTCTTGCCAAACTCAAGTAATTTACAGGTTTGACGCTACCATCACAAGCAAGAATTTTTTCCCATATTTTCCCCCAGCCCAGTATTCTAGAACTTCAGTGAAGTAACAATACTAGAATGGAAAAGTCGAGAAAAACACGTTTTTGTATTTTTTTTCAGATTTTTCTGAGTTCGCTCTGAATGGTTGGACAGTGTATGTTCAAGAGTATCGTGAGGCCGGATGAGGAATATACTAACTATGAAGAAGAGCCACAAGCCTAAATGCTTCTACTTCACATGACTGGAAGCACATCCGCAAAGCACATGGTCAGAGTCACACGACAAAAAACCCTGGCACGTGAACAAAGATGCAAGTCCACCCACACAACTGCAGTGAGGCAGGGAAAAGCTGCAGGGTTCTAGGCAAAGTAGCAGCAGGAAATGGCCCTAGAGCACTGTCCATCTCTATCTTACAATCTGTCAATTTTTGAACCTCAGAAACTTAAGGTAAATGAAGAAAAGTAGTAGGATCTATGGCTTCTTTTTTTTTTTTTAATCTGGAATAGGTCATATCATAAGGTGTTTACAGAGATTTTACTCTCACCAACTTCACAGCTGCCAGCAAGGCAAGTCAGGAAGGCTGCACTTCCTGATCTATGACTGAAGCTTCCTGCAGACACTCCTGGAGCTCATGCAGAAAGGCCAGCCAACAGGTTGGGAACACCCACTGCACTTTGCTTGCTTCTGGCACAAGAATGAAATACATACAGTTTTGCACTGTGGAGCTCTCTTTGCTTCCTGTCTGCTCCTGCTCCAGTGGGGATCACCACTCATTGAACCACTGCTCCAGAAGTTCTGTTTCTTCCCCATTTGTCTTCCATGCCTGTGGCCCTCCTGCTGTTGCTTACAGTACAACCCGTATTTATAATACAGACCTTACCTCCCTCTGCAATTAAGTACTGCTCTTCTTTTCATCTGAGTCTTCTTCAAATAGACAGAATTGTTATCTTTTACCTGACTTTATCACCCCAACACATGCTACCCAAATGCCTGCCTTCCTTCTTCCCCCTTCCATCCACCCTCCAAGAATGGGATTTTTCTGGTTAGGGTTAATTTTTTTATCTATCAATTTTTATGGGGTTGGCAATTAAAAAAAATATTTTAAAATTACATGATTGGGCTACAGTTTCTTTCTCCCCTTTACTATAAGAGTCTGAAGGAAGGAGATTCCCCATGTGCACAGCCCATTTTCATTCTGCAATGAAACATTTTTTTTTTTCACAGGGTGGGCACAATGAAACATATGGGGATGCCCCTGCCTCCCAGCAGCAAGCAGCAGGCCAGAGAAGGAACTGCAGGGTCAGCAACAGAGACTGCAGCTCCTGCTCCCAGTGTGGGATGCCATTCACCCTTCAGTTCCTTATGCTAACAATAAAACAACCTTTCCGTCACATGCTTCTCCAGGGTAAATTCATGTACAGACTCTTTCTTCCCCAGACTCTTTGGCTGAAACATTTTACAAGTAATAGTGAAATCAGAGCTAAAAAGATCAGGTGATAATGGAGAGGGAAGTGCACATCATGAAGGATAAGCCTAAACATGTCTGGTATCATCAGTTGTACTGAAAACATTTCAGAGTTGTCAAAGAACATGGGAGAAGGAGACAGAAAGAATGAAACTGAAAATGTAGTATTAGCCACTACTTTAAAATGTAATGTGTAATTTTACCAGTACTTAAACAAAATTCAACATACTTTGAGTATTTTTAGGATTAAGCATCAATTTTTACTGTTACTTGAATTACATACTACATGAATGGTGATCAGAAGCACAGAGTAAGATAAAATAGAACGACAGAACTAAGGTTCCTGAGAAAGAAATTGAGAACCAAGCCTACCAACCCTATATGGAGATTCTTTCGCAATGTGTTCCAAAAACTACACCTCTTTCTGAGGAAAAAGCATGTGTAAGAGATTTTTATGTACATTTCCTAAGGTACTGATACCCTACAAAATCCTTTTCCACAGTTCATTTGGATATTTAGACAGTGAATTATGAAAACAGTAAAGAAAAATTTTAAAGGAGAATCTACAGGCTTCTAAAATTAAAATTGCTATGTAGAACTGAGCTGAACTGAATCAGCAATAGTTTCAGGGTCTAACTGTTCTGTTGGTATTTGTGTAAGCCACAGCAATTAACCCTACATAAATGTGCTATAATCCTTATCTATGACAGAAGTCAAATAGGAATAGATCTGTCTGAGAATTCTAGTGGAGGCAAATTCAGGTGACTAAAACCACTGGCCATTCCTACACATTATTTAACACCACACCAAAGCACATGTACATGACGGGAAAATAAGAAAGTAGTGAAGTGAAGCTGGATGGGTCCTTAAAATATGAGCAAACCAGGACAAACAACAGCGTACTATAAGGAATTGCAAATCAAATTATTAAAGCCATAGAAGTTATTACACAAAGAACACCAAAACAATTTTGTCTTCGTACATAAGAATTAGATATGGAAGATCTGTTTAGAAGCCTTACTTGAAACAAAGGAAGTGAAATGTGAGATGGATGTAATTAGCAAATCCATCAAGAATTTTCCTTGGTAAGAAAACTGGGAAAAGAAATTGAAGTGTATGTGCCTGGCATACCATGAATACCAGAGTCTGTTGGGGCAACAAGACAATGCTGTCAAAAATAATTTGTAAAATTTATTGAACATTACAAAGCACCTGGACCTCCTATCATATTAGATATGAACATCAACATATTTTTATTGTAAGCAGAAAGAACACTTGAATATCATCAGTCTGCTGGACTTTTTATCAGGGGCTGCTTAGAGGTCACAAGAGATACCATGAAACCAGATTCAATCTTAGTAAGGTTAAAATGTATACCATGCTTTGACGATTTTAGTACCACAATGAGTATTTATAGATCTGTCATTCATATTAGCATCAACATTTAAAGTGAAAAGTAAAGTATTGCCTACCTGAATTTCCCAGCTTCTGTTACTTTCTTTAAGCAGCAAGTTATTCAGTGAATATATCCCCAAATCTAGAGAGTGAGGAAAAAGGAAAAAAACAGAATAAGTTACTATCTGTTGCAGCACCTACTGCAAATTATTCACAGTGAAGAGCAGTGTAACTTCTTGGGTCCAGGAAGAAAGCAGCTACCAATAGGGAGAGTCAGGAGTTCCTCCAAGGCTTCTCCTTTGCAAAGCACCACAGGTGTCAAAACGACTGAGCTACTTCCACTTGTGAATGATCTCAAGGATTACAGACTATCTTGCTCACAGCAGTGTTGAAAGAAACTTTCACTGACTTGTGCACTCTCACGTCCTCTTAATTCTTATACCCTAGTATGTTTAGACACTGTTTAAAATATATAAATGACTTTTATATATACATATACATATAACATAGTAAAATGAAGTAAATAAGGAGCATGGGTACAACAGCAGTACCTACTTAATTTTGGCTGCTTCCTTTGCTAGGGTCAGACTTGCATAATAGCAGGGGATTGTGGGAATTGTATGTGTACACCAATATTACTTTTGCAAATTAGCTAGGTAATCTTTCTTAGTGATCAAATTTAAATTACTGGTAATACCAGGTAGCTCAGGGAATAACTGTTTTGTACTACTTCCCAATAAAAATGTGTAACTTGGCAGTTAAATGTCATGAAGTGTGTGAGGTTTAGCAAACAAGTTTGTTATTGAATTATGTCCATGACATCTGTTACCGAGTTCAGCAGCTCTCAGTAAAAGGAAGGATGGATTACAAGTACTGCAGGCAATAACAGAAAGGAAGCACATTGATAAGAGCTGGCGCTGAGTGACAAGAAGAATCCCTGCTACTTGAAGTAGCAGCACAATATTTACTGCTTTTAAACCTCTATTCAAACCCAAACAAACCAGAACACCCTGATATTCACAGAGCATCCACCTGCACTGACAGTCATGACAGCATTGATATATCAAAAATGGGCTTCAAAACAGACAGAAGATGTGAGGAAAGCTGAGAATACCAAACAATCTAGTTCACACTTTAAATGTGCATATAAAAATAAGGTAAATGTGGTAGTATACGAATGTATTTCCTATGTTAGACAGGGCAATATTTTACAGTTTTTATTAAAATAACCAAAACTCCAAAAACAGAGCAAAACAAACCCACAGACAAAAAGCCACACCTCCCTACTACACTTGAGACCCCCAGTGTTTTAGGCTTCCTGCTACACAGTGAGGCATTTGCTTGCTGACTTTTACTGGGGGCTTGTTTATCATATCTCAGCCCTTCCTTGTTCACAGACTAGGGAACCAAGTCTTCTCTTTCTTCTCAGACTGACATAAGACCTAAAAACTAAAATTAAGGGAGTTTTACCTTTACCCATGTAATTTTCAGAAAAGATTTTTCAGAAAAATTACAGACAAACAAAGAGCTAATGCAGATGAGAGCAGGTAAAACAGACTATAAATGCAGAAAAATGGTAAATGAAAAGAAAAGAGGTTGCGAAGGAAAAGGGAAAGAAGGAAATTTGTCTGCATAGAAATGTCAAGAGCTATGATAGTCCAATATGAAAGCAAATAAAATCCTTAAAGCCAGTGAGGCAAGCATGTATTTTTAGAGTAGATGTCAATTTTGTAACTTTCAACTGTCAATGCAAGCTAGCTACCTTCTAGTTAAAGACTCTGTGGACCATATCTGTTATACAGACAAGAGAAACAACTAATTTAGCTGCAGTTAAACACAGACCTACTCACTCAAATGTAATGCAACTGAAAGCAAAGTAGAGCAAGATTCATACTAGTAAATTTCACTGAGACAAAACTGCATTATGAGAAATTAGCAAAGGGTACACATTATTAGCACACATAACATCCTAAGCATGTAGAGACCAATTCTGTATAAACAATTGAAATATTTAATAACATTTATACAAATGAGGTAACAGTAGATATAAGAATATCTATATTTACAATCTCTAAGCCAAATGTCTTCCTCCAACCATCCCCTTAAAGAAAAACAGACTTCAAGACTTTCCTAAGCTTTAGCATGAGAAATCTAGAGCCATGCTATAAGAGCAGCAGGACAAAACAATGAAAGCCATCCTTGTACAAGAACATTTTAAAAAGTCAGTCACGAATGAGATGATCTGGACCAGTGGTCGTAAGTCATCATGTCACAGCTGTTTAGAATCCCAGATGAATGAAGCCTGTAGACTAAACCTACATTCCACTGGACAATTCGATTAACAAAATAATTTCTATAAATGGTAGACTTTTGGCTTGAAAGGCTATTAAATGACAGCAGAGTGGAAAGAGTAATTATTTGCAGGTACTGCCAAGGCACACTACTAATCAAGCTGTGCCAACTTTCTGTTAACTCTGGACAGGTTACTGCAGACTTGCCCACATCACATTCATTAAAAAAGCCAGCTATAACAAGCATTTGTTTAAGTGGTATCATTTGTGTGAGAATTTGAAGCTTTATGCTTGTCCGAAGCCTTGTTTTTAAGCCTGTATTTCTAAATAATAATTACATTACTGATTTAACCAGTTACAAGAAATCTCTAGTGTTGCCATGTCAACACGTGATTTCACTGTCATCCTGACATGGTCTGCTCAGATGATTTCTTAATTTACTTAGTCCATCCCACCTTACAAGTCACAGTAGCCTTTTATGAGGCGTTCACTATAAAACCTGTGCATGAAAATAAAGAAGACAAAATAAAAATCAACAGGATAAATGAGCTACGGGTTCCCTTAGAAAAGTGCAACAGATCTATTAGTACAGTGCTTCAACTGAAGAGAGACACATTATTTTACAGAATCTAAATGCCAAAGAAGTATATTTTAGTGGAACATCTACAAAAGCGTCATAAGCATCAACAGACTTGAGAATATTAATACTGTTATTCCTAAGTATCAAATTCAGAGAGTAAAATCATAAGTGTAGCACCGTAATATTTTCTAAGATGTTTTCTAATTACACAAAACAGGTTGAAATTTGATACAGAACTTGAAAACACTACACATGTACAATGTAAGCTTTAGAAATTTGTTTCTACCATAAAGAACAACATTTTATAAGCTGAAGAGGCCATGAATTTAAAATAAACAAACAGTTAAATGCCTGCAAACATTCAGTCCTGTCCAGTGGGAGAAAAAAGAAACAGTGAACTTCAGCAGTTTCACTGGTTTATCCATTAGAAAATAATAGCTAAACTCTGTATTGGGTTTCACTGTCTTCATTAGAACATCTAACTTATTCCTCCACTTGAAAGCTATTAAAAAAAGAAACGGAAAAAACACCAGTGATTAATCTTGCACCTGCTAAGTCATTTTCATCTCTGTAGACATATACCATATACACACACAGATTCACAATCTCCTCTCTATTCTAGTCAAAGTCACATGCATACAGAAAATTACCGCCAGCCAGTAGAGAATATTTTATTATTTCACTATGAAGCTTTTAACTGGTACAGCAGTTCATTTCACAGAACCATAATGAATGTAGTCAGTAAATGTCAGTGAGTTCAGAGCCGTGCATATTTGGCACCAAAAGGGCCATAAGGTATATAACATTAAAGGTAAGTAGAAAAAAATCATGAAGGTTCATTTCAGTTTCTCCAATTCCTATCAGAGGAATATAAATTTCAAAATTAGAGTTCCTTAGAGGACAAACTAGGGATGGAGTTTACACTTAAGGTATGTTTTTAGGAGAAAGATACTTCTATTCACCAACTTAGCCTACAAGAGGACTTGGGGCAGTGGCCTACTTAAACTTACCTCTGAACGCCTTTTCTTCACCTTAAATATTGTTCTCACAAGATTCTTAGAAAATAGCAACATCCAGACATTTCAGTACTTTACAATGTTTGCATTTACCTTGGTAATGCCTCAGAAATCTCCTCAAGTCAGAAAAAAAGGTCAAATACTTCTCTCAGAAACTAGTAGGAGTCAGACACCCAGAAGACTGGGGTCCAGGTCACGTTTATCTGTACTGGCATCAGGCTTTCCTATTTCTTCTCTTTCTAATGAAATTCTTTGGCTCATCAGTGTCACACATGTCTGCTTTAGAAGATGAAGACATAACACTGTATGAACACACTAGGGAGAAGACTGAAAGATACCTTGGGATCAAAAGCAGGAAGTGCAGAAATTCAGCTACACGAAGGGTGAAATTTTGTATTTCACTTCAATTAGACACACTGAATTTTTTGTATGTAGAAACTCAGTAAGTATTATGAAGTTTGAAAGGCTAAGCCTTTCTAAAGTGAAGGAAAAAGTATCTCTGTACTAATATTTCTTTTTCAGATTATTTTTCTACCATAGAAGCTTTTCCTTTTTTCTAAGGAGTTGTGAGGAAAGTGCATTTAGTAGTAGGCTTTTCAGAAGGAGGTACTGTGTTTTCACATCTGCCAATACAGATTTTGAAAACCCAGCATGAATAACTTCACTGATTCATCAGATAAAGGATGTAGTTTACTTATCTTTTTCTTCAAAACCTAGTATGAATAATCCCATAGCTGTCTGCTTTAAACCACCCAGGTGACAAGCAACCTGTGTGCTACTACAGATCCTGTACACAGTAGAAGCAGACAGATTAAGGGAATAAAGGAATCAAAAAATATCCCACCCAAAACTACAACAGTTCACTATTTGAAGTCCTACTGATGTTCAAGTTTTGTCTTTTAAAGAACTAGAAAAAGAGATAATGTAGTGGACAGTAAGTATCTCCCTCCTCAAAAAGCACAAAAGGGCCTAGCAAGTCGCTAGATATACAAATGACTATGCTGCATACACGGTGATGTTCAGCCCTCACAAAAACAGCCTTGAAAAAACAGCTTATTTTCCTAAAGCAAAGACTGTCAAAGTCATCACTTCCCACACTTGCACTCTCAAAAGGAAGCCTGGCATTTTGAAGGAAAAATATCACAGTAATATCTATGACAGATTGAGTACAACAAGTGAAAAGCATTGTAAAAACAAAATGCACCAAGTAATGTGAATGCATACACAGATGGCTCTCCAGATGACCTCCCAAGTTCAGAACAGTCTGAAGGTACATGTCATGCCAGGCTAATAACTCTGCTCCACTTGTGGCAAAGGCAGCTCTGATCAACCTCCTAACTCATCTGAACTCAGATGCAACAAGAGCATCTCAATTCCCCATGCTTCTTGGTGGTTTTACTATAAGGTTTATTCATGCCATCAAAGAGTTAAGAAGCTCACTCTCTCAGGCCATCTAACACAAGTCATAATGACTTGGTCCGCATTTTGAACCCATATTAATGCCTATAATTCTCAATAGCAGTGGGTTGGTATTTTTAAACTAGTAAGTTATTGCAAGTCATTAAAATTCCATAGAATTGTAAAATATGCTAAACTGAAAGAGAACCAAAAGGATCATCGAGTCCAACACCTGGCCCTGCACAGGACAGCCCCAGGAGTCACATCATGTGCCCAAGAGCTTTGTCCAGACACTTCTGGACTCTGTCAAGCTTGGTGCTGTGACCACTGCCTAAGGGAGCCTTTTCCAGGAACCAACCACACTCTGGGTAAAAAACCTTTTCCTAATATACAACTTAAACCTCTCCTAGCACAGCGTCTTCATACCATTCCCTCAGGTCCTGTCACGGTCATTACAGAGATCAATGCCTGCTGCTCCTATTCCCCTCACAAGAAGTTGTAGACTGCAATGAGGTCTCTTGTCCTTCCTCAGCCTCCTCCTCTTGTCTGGGCTCAGCAAACTGTGACCCCAGCCACTCCTTGTATGGCTTCCCCTCTATATCCTTCACAGTCTTCACTGCTCTCCTACTTTGAGATTTGAGACAATCAGTATAGTCATGGGGAAACAAATCATTCTTCATCCAAGTCTCCAATTTTTTCAAGTTTCTTTACACTACAAGTAATAAAGAGACAAGAAAAGTCAGCTTGAACTTTTCTTTTGTCCACTTTTCCTATAAATTCAGAGGCATTTATAAGTTTATATGTCGTCAGCATTGAGGGCAGTTAAGACAGGTTTCAGAAAGGAATACAGTTCTTCTTTATTTTAAAAAATAATTAAACTGGCATTGATGATACTTCAGAATTAATTCTCTGTCTGAGACAACAACTGCAAGTACAAAAGAATCCAAATAAGCTTACCTAAAATCAAGAACCTCAAACATTCACAATGTTCTGGCACAAATCACCAGGACATGCACCATCCGTAATAAGTATCCTTGGTAGATATCTCTAGATGTAACACACTGAGTTTTAAGTCTATCCATAAGTTGTCAGAGAGGGAACAAAGAAATTTTGAAGTTTCTTTGCTAATTTACAAGATTATCATATGCCATTTTCTGAACAGAAAGAAGATTCCACAATTACCCCATATCAGTAGATTCTTTTCAGAATAAAAGAAAAAAAAAGATTAAAAATCAGACAATAGGGCCCTTTAATGCCATCATATTACTTTGTTTTTAATTAAGCAAAGAACATGCAGTCAAAGAACACGCATGTCAAAGAACAAGTAGTGCTAGTGCCACTGAGCATATGTAATATTAACAGATTCTGTTAATGCAGATTCCAACTTTAGCCTTCCTCCCACATGCACAAACGCACATTACCATGGTGATTTGCAAAATTTGCTGCTTGGGACTTCAGAACAGTACAGCATTTGAAATGCCCTCAGCATCTCTGAATAGATGCAAACACAAATTAAGTTACATTTAAAAAGACAGTAAGTCACAAATAGTTTGATAAAGTTGTCTGTACAGAAGAACTCTGACAAAAATATCTCAATATGATCCCAACCAGTAGAAACAAAGCAACAAAGCTTTCAGATCACACTTTCTGTCCTTGAAAGAAAAATAACAAAGTTTAGGAACTTGAAAAAAAGATGGCATATATACAGTATAAAAAAAGCACAGTCTAGAATCATCCATTACCTCTGTCAATATTTGAGTACCTATCTGTGGAAATGTGTCATTTTCAGAAAAACGTATTTTCTTGAATGGAATTCTTAATTGATGTACTGTTTCACTAAAATGCACACTTGTTTAGACTATCACAGGTCTGTGCCTGCTGTGAGTTTCTCCCAAGTGGGATCATTCTTCATGAAGTTTCCTTTTATTACAATTTTCAACTGAAATAAATAATAATTTAAAAAACAGTTATTATTTCTTAAGAAACAAGAATCATCTTACTGTGAATACATACCTATCCTGACAACACAGAGGACAAAGGACTGGGAGCAAAAGTGACAATTGTGCCGCAACCAAATAATAAATACATTAAAAAACAAATCCACCACAACCTCCAATATTTGTATTTTCCTGTATGTACACTGATAAAGGTCATACTTTGGTTTGTAAGCACCTCTGGATACAACTGCAGTTCTCCAGAAGAAGTACCAAGAACAAGACATCACCATAACTGCTACTAGCTGGTTGATGGCCAGCATCACCCTTGCAGTCAATTCTTGCAGAGATGCAGCTAACTTGCTTTGCAGGCACAACTGTAATGAGTTTAGCATCTCCATGAAAGCTTCACCACCAACTCAGTCACAGCCAGGATTTGAGCTGCAGCACTTAGAGCTGGAAGGAGTCACCACCACTCCTGCTGACTTCCCAGGAAAGGTCTGCACTAAGTGTGCATGGAAAGTAAAGGCACCAGTGCAGGGATTTACAGGTTCTTCTAGAGAAAAAGCTTACAGGAAGCTTGGATATGGTAGACCCTGAAGGATGGTCCATATGTTTCACAATAGTGAAAGTGACTGTAGTGACGTATTGCCCCTTCAAATTCTTGTCAATACAGTCTCAAGTCCAATCAACATTTTCAAAGAGGCTTTGGCATTTGCCATTTACAAGATAGCTTAGAAGAAAACAAGGTACAATTATAAGAAATAACAGAGCTGAACACACCTAGATTTATCCTTCAAAAAATGTCCCTATTTCAACACTGAATCAAAGACTTGATTATGTAGCAAACCCTGGCTGTACCAATGGCATGTTCCCACTGTGAGCATATCACCTAAACATTTGTGCAACATGAATTTTTGACAGGACAAAATCAATCAACCAAAAAGAAATAAAATAAAGGAATGCATCAGAGCTTCGTTTTGTATTAAGTCTGCAAATTATTCCTCATGTATGCTTGAGGACAAAAAAAAACAAAACAAAACTGATGAACAAGGAGTGCATGAAATACCAAAATAACACAACTGGTCAAGACTACTCCTTGCTTCCTTCTTCCTCCCTTTAAAAATCAGATGTTCTGTAAAATACACATTTTTAAGGCTTTCTTCTAGTCCACTGTACACTGGCTTTTTGAATATGTCAACATCAAATAAAATGGGTAAACTCCTGTTTCTCATATACTTACATGTACTTTTGGCTGGAGGAAGCAGATTCTGTTGCATCTCAAAATCTGTTTATACAGTTCAAGTGAACAGGACTACATACCAATTTTACTTTTTTTAAACTCTATCGAGGCAGAACAAACCTTATAAAACTCAGTTTACTAGAAAAGAACTTCAGTGCAAAAAGATCAGGGCAAGACACCATTCACTAGAAGGGTTAAGAGAAGAAATAGGTAGTTGAGCTCAAGCAAAAAGTTGTTCTCAGGAGGCTTTAAAGGAGTAGGTGGAATTCCTTTAGCAACCGCTGTTTGATGCTAATAGCTGCATCACGTGGGGCCAATTAAAAGAGATGTTATCAGACAGCACAAGAATTATTGAATATGAGCTGTAAGATAAAAGCAACCAATAAATGTAACATGACACCTTCTGCATATAATATTTCAGTATTAAGAATTGTGACTGTTTTGACAAGGAAGCCAGCTGCAATTTAGAGAAGTCCTATTTTTGCACAAGATTGAAACAGTTGGTCTCCAAATTCAGTGGATGAATACAAGAAAAATGGTTAAGGGTCCCATTCCAAAAATGAAGCATGAGAAAAGTATATCAAGCCCATACAAAGGTAAGCCAGTAAAGACAGAAGGTAAGACAGTAAGACAGAAAAGGCACTAAATTTAAGACAGAATTCACAAAACTCAGTCAAAAGGCAGACACTTTTTCTGTGAGGACAACTGGGATTTTAATGGGGGAAGCTTTGGCGACAACACACTCTCTGTTCTATGGAAAGACGGTTTTCCTAAGGAAACATTTTTGAACTCTTTGTAATAGCTGATAAAGTTCAAGGCACGTACAGTCAGAAAAAACAGGTTGCATTGTACAGCAATTTGTAAAAAAGTACAAAATACCAAAATACCCAGCGAACCATGATGCAGCCTGTAATCAGTTACTTGGTTCATGCACAGTTTTGCCCTTGTACTGTTTATACTATTGATAAAACAAACAGCTCTCTCTTTTAGCCTAAATGGCTAGCAATAATTAAAATATTTTATCCCTGCTTGCCTAAAGTGCAACTCTAAGCACTCTAGCTGTTCAGCTCTGAAAAATTATTAGATCAGAGTGGCCATCTCCATGTGTAACAGTCTCACGGCATTACAAGCCCCGCACTGTTTAGATCAAAGTCTCTCCTTTCCTATAAAGATGAACTGCAATTTCTCCTTGAGCACCTCCTCTCCAACACAGAGGCATTGGTTTATGCAGTGCGACAAACCTCATCACAGGCCAAGTTATATATGGTGGGGAAAGGATTCAAACTCTGTCCAGTGAAAAACTGAGTTAACCGTTCTCTATTAGGTATGGTATCAGATCAAGGGCTCAGGTAACTGCAACTCAATAGACCTTTGACATTACTAGATGTCAGACTATAATACGACCCCTACTTTCAACGTCAGCTGAATAAGTAAACCATTGAACAGATCTCACAGAGACCCATTTCAGTTGTTCATTGAATACTGCTCAGCCATAACAGAGAAGCAAGCTCAACAGCAGCTCCTAGCTCTTTAGGCACTGCAATTATCCGCAGCTTGCTTTCCCCCACGCACTGCTCATGCACTACTGCACATGCAGACAGAAGGTACCATAGAATCACAGAATATGCTGAGTTGGAAGGGATCCCCATGGATAATCAAGTCCAACTCCTAGCCCTGCGCAAGACATCCCCAAGAATCACACCAGCAGTTCTCTCTCTGACATCTCACAACAAATATTGCAAATCTGATTGGACAGAAAACTAAATAAATTAAAAGAGGAAGTCAATACAGTTCAGTTATGTTTTCAGAAAGAAGCCTGCAAAACCTGCTGACAATTGCATTGACACCTTACGTCTTACTCCTTACACCTCCTTCCTAAGCCCTTCTGTCAATGTGATACTGGCAAAGAATACGTAAGACTGCTTTGAAGTAAGTCTGCACTCCCTTAAGTTTGCATTCTACATGGAATAAGAGAGGTCCTCTTCCTCTTGGAGTCAAAGTGAAGCAGTCAACAGAAACTACTGATCCGCTTATGACTACCCTTGGTTTAGTAATTTCATCTCACACATCCACTTCTATGCAGACACAAAACATTGAATTTGAAAAAGACCAAAGGAGTCCTCAGGCAGAGTTACCCATCTGTGTAATGGGCATTGAGCCAAGACCCTCTTGTAGGACACTCATCAGCCTAATTTTCCTACATTTACTTTGTTACTAACAGGCAGCTTTCCCACTACTGAACTTCCTCTTCAATCTGCCCTTTATATGAAGTCCCTAATTACGCATGTTCAGTGCAGCTGCTTGATTGCTCTCTTATCCACTTTCAATTGCTTCAGCTTGCTTCTTCCTTGAATTCATGATTATTTCTTATCATCGATAGTCATACAATAAAATGAGACACTCATCATGCAAGACAGGTTTGCTTCATCAAAATAACATGCAACCTTGAAGTGACTATCAATACTCAAAATCCTCTCTTCAGATCAACTGATGTTTTTAAAGAAAAAGGAATCCAATTCATCCATCTCAAGACCAGTACCTATCAGAGCAGCATTCCTCCATCCCCTTTCCCCTTTATTTTCCTCCCAGGCTTGGTTACAGGAAGGAACACCATGTCGCTGCTTTTCTAGCTTGTCTACATCTAGTCTATTCAAAAAAATAAAGTAATTTATTTGTACACTTTGTTTCAGTACTTTTCAACACCAAAGTAATACAGTAGACATAGCATTAAAATAACTCCTTCATGCTAACCCTGCTAAATATACTTTGAGCATTGATAAAATTGGATTGGAAAACTGGCATTCATGTTTCAGCAGCCAATTCTCTGAAATCCTTCAGCACATATAAGAAAGCAATTCTCTCACTTTCAAAGCATGACAACGATGACTAACACTTCCAAAACACCCTAAGTTCCTTTAAAACTCCTTATTCGCTATACAGGCCAATATTGAAATTAGGAGACACAAGATGACTAGTATTAAATAGATTTGGCAGAAACTAACAAACACATTTTAATGAACATGGCACGAGGAACAACATGGGCCACACTAGCCTTCATCCACTTTCTGTATCTACACACACACAGAGAGGTACAGAACGAGAAACACACACCCAGGGGTAAGACGGTGACCAAAGATAAGTGTTTACATATGTTTACATAAGGCAACAGTCTATAATACTTGCTAGAATCATGTCTAGTAAAAACATGCGTAGCACTAATGAATTATATGATAAACTGCTATTCACTACCTGGACTCAGGCTGTCAAATGTAATCAAGAGATGTAACTGAGTTACTGAAAAACTAATTTGAATAGTCAAGGTATATCACTCAGAAGTGAAAATTAGTCACATTTGAATTCTATCCAAGCACTCACTGACAGTGACCAGAACCCAACGGGTTTCTGTCCAGAGCTAACACAAATCATGACAGAGTATGCAAAACAGACTGGCACAAGATCTTCCTTAGCAATATGGTATGCTAAGTTTACATTTAATTTGTTCGCTAAGTTCACTGATAATGAAAGTAAAAACAACAAAAAAAATTCAACAGGAGCAGTATCTCCAGGGAGTGCTTCAACACTGGGGTTCTTTTTTTCCATTATTGAGTCATTTAATTTCACATTATGCTTCATGCCTAAAGGTAGATCTATAAATCACATTAAGCAAAACAAGTATCTCAGTGCTATTCCTAATAGTTTGAAAAAAAAATTCTTGAACTTCGAGAAACCACCACCTCAGTGATATATCACAGAATGAAATACGTTTTCCTTGTCAGTGGTGTAAAGGAAAAAGTATTTTTCTAATAGTTCACTGTAATTCTAGCAAGGAGAAACTCAAGAGGCAAAAAAAGAAGCCCCTTCATGCCCCACCGCAGGGTCAAAAGGTCTGGCAAAAGTATCTTAAGGGTTTGCTTGCTCAAGTTAATGGGTGTTACATGGACTCCTCCCCAGTGGACAATCAATTACAGCAACAACTGTTGATTAGCGCTACTTCACCACCACAAGCCATTACCCCTAGAAAAGCAGGACAGTGTCAATTACACTTCTTGCCGGGGAAGGAGATGAAATGAGACATTTAATCCTTCTTGTTTACTATAATACCTCCATGGCACATGATCTGATTTCTTCAAACCATTTCAGGGTTAATATTTTATCACTGCAATGAAAGCTCTGATATATAGATAAAAAAAGGCACAGTAAAATATTCAGAAGGAAAGCTGGAACACACACTCTATTTCTTATCTCCTTTACCTGTTTCTAAATCAACTCATTTTTTTGACACGATGGGATATTTGAAACATTTTTAACAGTTTTTTCCCTATCGTGACCAATCATCGTGTCCTCAAGACTTCCCACAGATCAGCACATTGCACACCAAGCCACCAAAGAACTTCCAAAATCCTCATAAGGTCAGAATTACTACCAGGCTTCAAAAGAAATTTATTTTGTCTGGCTATACGACAGCATAAGTAAATTAACAATTATTTTTTGGCAAAACAGCCTTTGAGTAAGAGATAATTTAACATTTCTGGGCAAGATACACGTAACAACAGTTTCAGAGTTCTTCATTCCTCTGGTGCACAAATGCCACATATTACATGGACTGTGCAATGTAATTTCTAAGCTACACAACTCCGGCCTAGAAATAGAGAAACTCCACCAGGAAGTGTCTTGAAGACTGACTGATAACCATTAGCAAAATCACTTTAGATGCCAAGACAGCTATATCCAGGTTCCAGCTTCTCACTCAAGCTAACAGGAGAACCCAAATTTAAAACAGCAGTGATGCAGCTATTGACATACAGTGAAGATCATGTATATATTCAATTTGTACAGAGAATTATCTCATTGCTTATTTGATCTGCTACTTATTTCATTAGTGGTTGCAGTCATTTGCTTGATCACTTCCTGCAATTTTATCTATAACAGTCCCTTCACCCTTCAAAAAACCCCATTATTACAGTAGAAATTTAATATTTAGTTACATCTTTCAAAAATTCATCTGTATTTTAATATTTTAAGAAACAACTCAGAAATATATTTGTACATTCAACAAGCCGCTATTAATCAGATCACCTAAGTAAAATAATTGACTAAATATGCCTTATGAGTGAGGAAAAAGCAGCATCTAGTCTTAGTCATTTCAGTCAAATATAGGGAAACACACTAGTATTACACTAACAGTTATTTCTTACACACTGATTTAAGCTTAAAAGGTGGACTGTCAGCCCTGGAGAATTAAGACCCATCACCAAAACCATACCTAAAGCAAGAGATTAAGGCATCCCCTTCTCCCAGATTTTCTTTACTTTTCCATTTTTTAACCAGTTATTGCAGTGCAGGAGGGACATACATATGCAGTAGGCTTCAGAAAAGTCTGCCTAGGAACTCACTTAAATTACTTCTCAAAGTGTTTGTCTCGCAGACATGAAATAATCACTCCATTCACCAATCCAAGTTCAGAAACAAAACTGGGAACACTTACAGTTTAATGCATATCCAGCTTCAGAGCTAAATGTCACAGGGCCTCAGGTTCTCCTGGCCTGTAGAAGAGTTACAATTCTGGTAAGCACATAGGGTCAAACACAAGAAGTAACTGCCTGAAAATCACATGCTTGCCCCAGAAGGCAAGCGCCACGTTTTAAATATCCGCTGTTAAACTAATTTACCTCTCTGGATGCGCACCAAAGTCATCGCTGCTGTACCCCAGCGCTCTCCTTCCCCTCCCGGGCTGCCTTACACCCCTCCCGCGGCCCCGCCGGGCTCCCCACGGCGCTCGGGGACACGGGTGGGAGGGACGGAGGCGTCGCGGCACCCCCGCCACGGCACCACGCCCTGTGCCGGGCACAGCCCGAGCCCAGGCCCCGCTGCCCGCCGCTCCCACCCACCTGCCCGCCGCGGCACCTGCCCTCCGCCGCACGCTCGGGCGAGGGGGCGGGGGCGCACGGCATAAAAAAAGAACCGGAAAAAACCGCAGCCCACCCCCCACAAAAGCCTCACAACAAACCA
>VXAC01003573.1:482145-499733 GCA_013399225.1 Rhipidura dahli | reverse complement strand
CGGCGCAACACAGCCCCCCGCCGATCGCTCTCTGCGGGCCCCCGGGAAAGGGAGTGGCCGCAGCCAAGCCCGCCGGCAGGTACAGGGAAGGGCGGCGAGAGCGGGGACCCCGCACCCCTGCCCCGCCACTCACCGCTGCCCACGGCGGCGCCCGCTCCTTTGTGTGCCCGCCTCGCCCCGGCACCTCCGTCTCCCGCTGCCGGGCGCCTCGCGCCCCCTCCCCGCCGCGCCGGGGGCGGAGGAGGACGCAGCCGAGATCCGCGGAGGAGGCCGCTACCGCCAGCCGGTCACATGCAGCGGGCGGGCGCGGCGCAGGCTCCCGGTGGCTCCCCGGGAGCCCGACCGGCAGCGTCCGAGGCGAGCCCGGGGGTGAAGATGGCGACCTCGGCGGTGCGGGGAGGGAATCCCCAGGCCGGCCCGCTCCGCTCCGCGCTGCCGGCTGGTCTGGGCGCGCCGGGGAGGGGAGGGGACAAAGAGCGGCTGCCGCTGCCCGTCAGCGCTATCGCTGTGCCGCCCGCTCCTCCTCTGCCGCCGCCGCGCGTTCGAGCCTCCGGCAGCGCCGCAGCGCTCCCTGCCCGCCCCGCTCCGCTGCGACCGCCCGCCTCCCGCTGCCCACCGCAGTGGGACCCCAGCGCTGAGCGTTCCCTAGCCAAAATGTGCTGACATCGCCGCGGCCTTAAGGAGTAGCGGAAAGCAGCTCGCGAAAGCTAGTGTGCTTGTGGTCGGACAAGGAAATGAGAAGGGGGTTTGTCTTCTCACCCCCAGCTGTTGACAGCAGCAAGCCCACTGCGTGCCGGTAAAATTTCTGCGTCCTACACCCCCCGTACCCCCGGCAGCAACTTCAGTTGCTAGCAGAGACGTGGTGATTCATCATGGGTCCTCCACACCTGTAGCTGGTTTACTGCTTCAAAATGGATAGGGTGCCACCGCGACTCTCGAAGAGAGCTATCTCTGCTCCATTCCAAGAGGTCATACATTGTCTTTCGAAAATAAGAAATAAGGGACAAATGCTGAAGGTGGCAAGCATGACTCAAATATGAAACACGATGAACATGCAGTATCAGGTGAAGAAGTATGGCTGGCAGCTATACTCAGTGACACTGTGGCTATCAAGCCGTGGTTCTTCACAGAGAGACTTAGGTTGCTGTCTCACCTGTGCATGACTTTTCCTCATTTTGCACATCATCCATGTTCCGATGGCATGAGTTGAAATGAAAAATGTGACATACAATATATTTTTTGACTGTCAACATATTTGTGGTTTATTATTTTTCTAGACCGTGTTTTTACAATTTTCTATATTTTCCTAAGAGGGCTTTGTTTGTGTCCACCAATAATAGACTTATGTCTAATATGCCTTCAGAAGGACATAGTGTGAGAAGTGCCTCCATCAGGCATGCCCTGACACTGATCTTCCCTTGAAGAGCCACTCAATGAAAACCAGTTTCACCTCAGTGCCTTGCCGATGCTGTTTCTGCTGTGTGTGTTTACACGATGAACAACTTTACTAGAACCGTAGGATCATCAAGGTTGGAAGAGACCCCTAAGATTGTCAAGTCCAAGCATCAACCCAGCACTACCACTGTAACCCCTAAACCACTAACCCACATCACCCAGCACCAAATCCAGATGCTTCTTAAACACCTCCAGAGATGGTGACTCCACCACCTCCCAGGACAACCTATTCCCATGCCTTATCACCCTGACAGTGAAAAAAAAAATTCTAATATCTAATCTGATTCTCCTGTCTCAGCTGAAGACCATTACTTCTGACTGTCTCACTGTAGGCACAGTAAAAGAGACCAATACCCACCTCACTACAGCTTCCTCTCAGAGAATTGTAGAGTGATGAGGTTCCCTCTGAGCCTTCTCTTCTCAAGACTAAACAAACCCAGCTACCTCAGCAACTCCTCATAAGATATGTTTTCCAGACCCTTCATGAGCCTTGTTGCCCTTCACTGCAGCACCTCAAAGGCAAACCTTTGTTTGCCCTTTGCTCCAGTACCTCATTGTCCATTTTAAAGAGAGTGGCCCAGCACCAGACTTGAGGTGTGGCCTCCGCAATGCCAAGTGCAGAAGGATGATCACTTCCCTGGTCCTGCTGGCCACACGATTCTTGGTTCAGGCCAAGATGCCATGGGCCCTCTTGGCCAGCTGGGCACACACACTGGCTCACCGTTGGGGTTTGATGCTGGCTAAGTGCTAGGCAGACGCAAAAGAACTATTCACTCATTTTCCTCTGATATAGCCAAGCAGAGGAGGGGAAATTAGAATAAAAACTTCATGAGTTGAGGTAAGGATTAGGGAAAAAACATTTAAGGGACAAAACAGGTTTGAAACTTAAACAGTATAAAGAAAATTTATTATTAACAGAATTAAAAGTAAAAAGGGTAATGAGAACTAAAATAAACCTTTCCTTCACAAGTCCCTCCCTCTTTCCACCAACCGCACAAGGAGCCAAAACATGGGGTTTTGGTCAGTCTTTCACTTCTTAAAAATCTTTCTTCAGTACACTTAAGGAAGAGACTTCCTTTCTTCTGCTGTGCCGTGGGATCCTTCCCCTAGGAGATGGTTCTCTGTGAACTTTTCCAGTGTGGTTTTAACTTTCATGAACAGCAGTCCACCCGACGTGCTGTAACATGAGTTCCTTCCATGAACGGTGTAGTCTTCCCAAAACTGCACATCAAGGGTCATTTTAGTTTGGGGGATTTAATTTTTTAAGGAGAAATTGTTCTAGTTTAGAAGCAAGGAGTCTCTTTCTCTGGAAGCAAGGGTCTTCTTTCTCTGTTTGAGTTCCTCACCAGATTACAGCTCTAGCGTGCTATCCACGTGCTCTAGCGTGAGCACTTTTCTTCATGGGCTGCGTGTGGATCTCTGCATCCCCACCATGTACTTCATGAATTACAGGGAAACAATTTGTTGTATTATAGTCCTGACCACAGGCAGAAGAATCTCAGCTCTGACGCCTGAAGCATGTCCTCCCCCTCCGTCCTTTGCACTGACCTTGGTGCCACCATGTTGGTTCTCCTCACACATCCTCACTCTTTCTTCTTCTCCGACTTGGAAGGAAATTGTTGTCCATAGGCATTATTGTTCTCAAGTTCCATCAACTGGAAAGTTCTTACAAAGCTTCTACAGTGCCGAGAGGTTGATCCTGCCCAGGCTCCACTGGGGTTCCATCGAGGAACTGCTCACCATGTTTTCATCGCTGGCCATGTGGGCCATGTAGTCCCCTCCAGCACTGCACGGGCTGCCCCGGCTGCATGAGGGCAGGGCTGGAGGGCCCCAGCAGCTGCCTCTTCTTGGGAGAAGAAATAGAACTTCCCGCGGTTTTTCCTTTCGCCTCATTGCAGAGGTGTTACCAACTTCCCTAATGAGGCTAGTAACCTGCTCACTGTCAGAGCCTTCTGTGATTCTGTGCCGGACACAGTAGAAGTTTTGAGCAGCTTTTGTCCCGCCCACCAAAAACCAGGCTGTGTTAAACCAACACAATCACACTGAGCCAGCTCTCAGTGAGGACCCCCAAGTCCCTTTTTGCCGAGCAGCTCTCTCCCCCAGCCTGCAGAGCTGAATGTGTTTGCTGAGACCCAAGTGCAGGACCTGGGACTTTGCCTTATTTCATACCTGTGAAGAACAGCTGCAGCTGTTACTTCCATTCTGCTGAAGATTTTCATTACTGTTCATGGATTTTACTTCACAAGAATCCTGTGATGTACAGAAACTATTATTATCCCTGCTTTCAAGATGAGAAATTGAAGCATAAAGAGACAGTATACCTTGCCTCAGGTCATATATATATAGTATGTAGTAAAACCAGAAAGTTAATTCAGAGTTTGGGTGCAGATCCAGTTAGTCTAAAACCACAAATTCATTTTCCTTCTCAAGCTCTGTTTCTCAGGACTCCACTCCAGAAAAACTATTTGAGAAGGAGCAAATCAATGTTGAAAAAGACATGCTAAAAGAAATTTTATTGAACTTGCACAGAAAATAATGTATACTTACATGGAAGTGTTGAGAGTAAGCATATTTACACATAAAACATCAGCAGAAATATTCTGGTTTCATAAGCATAAGAACCAGTATGGGGAACACCATGCAAAGTGTTGTTTCAATATTGTACATTTCAGATATGTGATGTAAGAACTTCCAGTTTGTATTGGTTACATTTCACGCAGGAGCAGGTGAATTGCAGAAACATAAAAATCTTTGGCCAAAGCTGCTAACACAGTAATGATATCCTGAAGCACTGCCCACATTAGTGGTACCATTATATTCTAAAGAGTTGTGGCATTTTCATCATGCACTGTGATAACACCCAGTTTCAACTGCTCCCCACAGCAATTCCTCTTAAGGAACAAAGATATGTCAAGTGCATCCATGGTCATCTGTGTTAGATGCTTCTGGTACAACTTCAGAGTTTCAATCCTCTCCACCACCGTGGGTCTCAGCAGACACTAGTGTGCCCAAAGTGACACTGCGTAGCCAGCAGCATAAACCTGTAAGAAACCGACCTCTTCAAACCAGGTCTGGCATCAGAGTCAGAAGACTGACCTGCATTGTGAAAGCGTATGCCAAATTCTTGTCATAGGACAGTCACGTGCCAGGCTCCTTCTGGCAGCAATGGCACATATTCAGCTGCCACTGTTACTAACAAAGTACTAATCATGTTGTGTGTGACAACAAACTGTGTATAGAGCCAGCCATGCTTGCAAATAAACTCAATTAAGCCTTCCAAAGATTGAACTGTGTTGGACAAATGTGCTCTGACCAGCAGTTTTTCTTCTACTTTATTATGGTTAGTTCCTCTAAAGTGTCATGGTGTCTTTACCACTTTTCAAATATCTCTCTTGTGTCCTGACTAAATACTGACAATTCTCCTGACTTCTTTCTTCAGAGACAGTCTTACTGTCAGACATATTACTGACTACTTTTACTAATTACTTCTGCCATATCCAAAGATAAGCAAGAACTTTATCTTTCAAAAATCTCTTCCTCTCCTGCTGTCCTTAGGGCCTCATGCCAGAGAATGAAAGAAATGGTCAGGCAGAAATAACTCAATATTTACATGAACATTTCATGGTAAATGACATTTTTTCCACTCTGTGGTCCTGAATGTTTGCTAGTTAACATACTAAACACAACAGACAGAAAAATCTATCACTAATGGGATTGATGGTGTCTGTGAAAAAAGGAAATATTTATTTTAAAAGGGAAAAATTAGCTTATAGTTCGAGATTTAACAATGTGTTTTTCGCTTTTCTTGAATGAGCAATGAAATGCACATGCTATTTGTGACTAGCATACTAGTGTGTGGATGTAATGCTCATGAACACCATGCGATTCCCCTATTTCTGGTGTCCCCATATAGAAGCCAGTGAAGGGGTGTACCAGCAATTAAAAGTGGTCAAGACAGCTACTCAGGGAGTTGCATTAGCTGACCATACCTGCATGCCTTACCTGTGGCAACTGTCTACCTTCCTACATTAATAAGGAATTTTTTCATGGAAAGGTTTGTAATGTACTGATCAGGGAGTTGGTAGAGTCACCATCCCTGGAGATGTTCAGGAAACAAGTGGGAGTGGCACTCAGTGCCATGGTCTTGTTGACAAGGTGGTTATCAGCCAAAGGTTGGACTCGATGATCTTGGAGGTCTTTTCCAAACTAAGTGATTGGTGGTTCTGTGATTCGTGATGGCAGCCTAGGCAAATGTGTACTGTTTTGCAGTTGCCAGAGCCAAGGACCCAGGAATACAGTCCATTAATGTGGCTCAGCTAACAAGAGACAATGTTTTATGCTCTGATTGTCCAGTTGGTTACGAGGGTCTGTTTGTGGCCAGTGCAGAAGGAGAGACCAATCATAGCTGCCAGTTTTAAGAAGTTTTCCTGCCATTCAGCCCAGGAATGGAGGTGGTGGGGGTGGAGCAGAAAGGCTAACCTCGTGCTTGTCTTCTTTTAGGGTGAACAAGGAAGCTGCTGGGAATATTCACTTTCCACTGTTTCCTCTGATTGGTTCTTCCCTGGGAAAAAGCAAAGGTAAGGGAAAAAAAAAATTTTTTCCAGAAGATGGAGAAGTTTCATCTGGAAGTCCCAACAAACTCTCTGAATCTGTATGTACTTTGTATACAAATCCCTCTATGTGGCTTGGCAGCAGCCCGTGTGGAAGCTGATACACCATGCATTCTCCCTTAAGGCTTTATAGGTTGTATATGTCTTTTTCTGAATTAGATCCAGAGACCTGAAACACAAGCTGAGGTGCTCTTTCAACAAGTAACATGAGGCAGATTTACCACTCACCAAAAAATTGTGGAGAGAATGGAAAAGAATGTGTGTCCTCTTGACTCAGTAACTTCTCATTGAACATGTAAAGACCTGAACTTGGCAAAGTGGCTCAGAACTTTCCTGTGTAATAGAATGAAGATTGTTAAACAAAAGAAACTCACCAAGTGAAAATCCAATGGGATTTTCACAGATAATTGTACTGTTTCTATCAGAAAGGAACTTTGCTAAGTAGCTGCAGTGATATAGTTGCTTCATCGTGAGCCTTCAATGAAATACCTGCATAGCTTCATTCATTGTCATTTTTTTTCTGACAGAAATGAAGCTTCACAAACAATAGCATTTTTTACACTTGCAAGAACCCTGATGGTAATTCGGTTTCTAATGTATTTTCTGTAACTTCCCTTGGTTTTTAATCTGGCTTTGGAAATTCGTAATTATTTAGCATGCATCTTAGTTTCCTCTCTCACCCTCTGGCTGTCTGGTCTGTTTAGGTTGCATATTTCTGTGACGTTTGTGCTATGTTTGCACATTGCCCAGTATTAAGCAACTCCCAATTTGTTTGTCTTCTCTACTTACTATTGTGATACAAATTATAAATAATTCCACACTTAAAAAAAATCATTATTATTTCAGAAGCTCTAGGGATTAACTTTGGTTTCCTGTTTATGAAAATAGAGTTTTACTGGTTTTACCAGAGACTGGGGGCATTCCACAGTAAAAAGCAGGCTTTGCATTTTACAGGCTTTGCAACATGTTACCATGAAAACAGGTAGAATGGTCTGGGAATGGGAGGCAATTCTCTGGAATCCTTTGTGACATCTAATTTTTCTTACAGTTGCTGTTAATATTCCTAGTGCCTTGCTAATGGCACAGAGAGTTTTACAGACATCTCATTAGTGCTGCCAGCTAGGTTCAAGTATTTTTCTAGGAAGCTTTTATCTGTCTGGGAAAAAGTCCTCTGACTTTTTATCATCCAGACAGCCCTTTCTGACAGTTGACATGGGTTTAGTTCTTTGAGTTAATTTTCCTACTACATTTTTTTCTTTTTTAATTGCCATTTCCACTAAAGATTTATACTTTTTTTTTTTAATATGACTCCATCAGCCCTGTTCTGAACTGCAAACCAGGTGTACCCACATTCTAATTGCTATTAAGCTGCCTGTCCTTGCAACAGAACCAACTCAGTGTAACTGAGGATTAATGACAAGTTGGTCAGCTGTCATCTAATAACAACATAAATCTCCACTGAGTTTTCTTGCTTTAAGCTGTTCAAACCCATTTTGCCCCATCACCAAAATGAAAGGAACATGAAAAGAAAACCGGCACCCCCTATACATTCAGAATAATTCTATTTCTGACTTTTGAAAAATAAAATAGGATGGTGTATCTAGTGTCAGGGGTATTTTGTGCTTCTAAGGTGGATTCTGTCATGTCCATTAAAGGCTCCCTGGTTCCTAAACACTGGGAAGTATCTCAGTCTGAGCCCGACCTTAAAACTTGAATGACTTAGTGGAAGACATACCAATGTTTTCAGTGAGACCAGTTTTTTCACCTTGTAAAAAATTTCAGGTCCTAACAGAGGGCTGTGTGTGTTTGGGTACCTTTTCTTTATACGAGGGGCTTTCATATTCAGTTCCACCTTATACAATACAGTGCATCTTTTCCTTTGATTTTGTTTTTCTTATCCTACACTGTTCATTCTAGCTAGTTAAATTTATTTATTTAATTTTAGGCAAGTGAACAGAATCTTACTCTGCTAATGAATAGGTAACCTAAAAGTGATAGGTTAACTCTAAAAGCCTTCTTGCAGTAGTATTTGCTGTGACATCAACCACTCAATTAAAATGCCTCCCTCATTCATGCAACTGGCAGTAAGTTTCATCAGGTCATGCACTCTTGGTATTTTTGATCTCCTGACAGCCTGCTAGTTTAGTTTGGAATTGTTTTCAGTCCTAGGCTCCCACAAATTGACAACATTTGTTTTGAACAGGATATTCATATTCATGAGAAGAAAACAACCGCCCTCAGCATTTGAACAGTGACTGTAGGCCTGCAGCATAGGCTTTGAACTTGCAGTGGGGTTGTCAGACAGTGATGAGTACAGGTGTTTATTTCGTGTCCATGGTACTGGTCAAAAGAGGTGGGGCTCAAAACTAGCAGATGTGCTTGGAAAACCATGCCGAGTTTTTCCTAGAACAAGAATCCCACTAACTGCTGACACAGCTGGGTGTCTTTCAGAAAACTCTCAGGTCAAGCCAGAGGCAGAATATATTAGAAGTCATCTCAAAAATTAAATTCAGCTGCTCTTCACACCCCAGAAAATGTGTGTGTGAGGTTACAGAGGTTTTTTATCACCTTGCCATCAGCCTCACTGATTCATTCTTGGGGAAGGTGCAGTTTTGCACATCCAGCTGCACTGCCAGACAGAGAGAATTTGCCACAACAGGGCATGAGTGTCTGCACAGGCCTGTGCCTAAACACCTGCCTTTTAATTCCTGACCCAAACAAGCCCACTGATGTAGCAAATAACATTGACAATGGTGTAGGAGAATGTTTTCCTGAAGTTGAAATGGATGTTAGCATCCATTCTGAATGCTAGTCTCAGATTTGCAAAGGCAAGAGATATCTCAATCTTGCCAAAACTACAAAAGAAGACAAATGTATGCATGTAGGTTGAAATACAACTGTCAAAAAGAGAACAGGATGAAGTTCCATGAATTCTGTAACCCATGTATTCTAGTTTCTTAGATTTTTTGTCCTGCAATTGATTCCCTGACGTGGTAAAAAGCCAAATTACTAGAATATTTCTTGCAGAGGAGATATTTGAGAAGTCCCTACTGTGTAATTTCTCCATGGTCTAATAAAGGGAAATTAGATTCTGGTGTTTTCCATCTCCAGGATAGTGTTTCTTTTATCTCTTGGGCTACCTCTTTTACTCAGACTTACAGAGTCTGCAGATTTGAGACTTTATCTTTTTATGATAAACACACAGATAAGCACAGTATGTACAATTTGAACTAAGGTAAGAAGAGCCTTATTCATGCAGAAAGAAAAAAAGAAAAAGAAAAAAGAAAAAGAAAGAAAAAGAAAAAAAAGAAAAAGAAAAAGAAAAAGAAAAAGAAAAAGAAAAAGAAAAGCTCTAGCACAAAACTGAGAAGCAGAGCAAATAGAATAAGAGGAAAATAGCTGTAGTGAAATTTCATCTTTTCATATTTATGGATTTGGGAGAATTGGCCTAGAAATGGGTCTAGGCCATGATGAAAATGACACCTGCCATAGGCAGCCAGAATATACTTTTTCCTGCTTTATGCCTTTAGCAATATATAGTGGCAATAAAATCTGTCATCTAATCACACTGTAATCCAAATATTCTATTAGTTAAACTCTATTTCCTCTGTATGTTGAGTGACTGCCTTTTCTCCCCTATGGCAAAAAAGTTGAGAAGGCAGCTTTAATCCATTATTTTCTTTCCTTTTACTAGTCTATAGTTAATTTATTTCCTTTTCTCAGGAAATCATGCAAAACATTTCCTCAGATGTTACTGCTGAGTTCTCAGTAGCAACATTTCTGTCTAAGATATCAGAGCATCATGATATTTAACCTGAATTAAATACAATCTTGCCATACTGAAAAACAAAATTAAAAACAAACATATTTCTAAACTAAGGGGATTTAATGCCTTGGAAATTGTGCTGGAAAAAAAATGTTCAGCTGCTTGAATTAATTGGTAAGTTGCAAACTAAAAGATAATCAATTATGCCTTCCTGAGAAGTGTCAGAAGAAGTGGGTTTCAGGAGTATGAGCACTCAGTGGAAGCAGTTTGCTGCTTGCCTTCAGGTTTATACCTGGCAGCCAACAGCAGGTGCAGTACAGTAGGTTGGTACGGGTGTAATGAGGGTGAAATGACCAAAGCATCCTTCCTACTGCAGTGGTATTTGTATCAGGTGTTCATTCAGTGAGACAAGATTTTAAGTACATTTTATTACAATAGCCAACACTTTAATTGGACATAAGTTGTTTTAGTTGACATTTCTTGCTCTCTGTTGTATTGCAAGTATTCCTGGAGCCTCCTTTTTTTTGTGGGACATCAACAGTAGCACAGCAGGAGGTGATTGCATTGCTGAAAAACATCTTCCCTTCAAATGACTCAGAGAAATTTTGGAACATTCACAACTTGTCTCACACGAGTCTTACCTCCATCTTGTTCTGGAACTGTTTTAAGAAAATATTTGAGGTGAAAGTAATGAAACAACCACCCTAAGTCAAACAGTTAAGTTTCTGTGAAAAAAAGGCAAAGGAATGCACACCTGATTTTCCCCTTTAAATAGAAACATTCAGCTCCTGCTAATTAGCAATTTGAGTAGAGCTTGGTGGACTCTGAGTAATTGCAGAGAAAGAACAGGCACTGCATGATAAAACTGTGTGAACAAACTTAAAAACAATCTATGCTTTAAATGTGAAGGTAATTCAGGTTCCAAATTAGATCTGGGTGGTGCTCCAGATACTGAAATTTACAGCAAATTCAGGAACATCTCTTATTAAAAAACAATAGAATTTTTATTGTGTCTGAGTAGATTTCAGCTATTCATTACAGTACAGTTCATTCTGTAAACAAAGCACACTAGTGTATGAATACCAGTCAGGTGTTCGATGAGACCAGGTTCAGCAGTTTAACAGGCTACCCTTTTCTAAATAGTAGAAATAATACCTTTTCAACATCCCAAAAATAGTCAAGCAAAGTTTTGATGAATTGTGTTTCAGTTTAAAAATCCCTGACAAAGAGACTGTTTACAGTGCTCATAAGAAACCAAAACGAAACAAATATAAAATTAAATAAGAAGAGTTATAATGAGAATGTGCAGGACAGCAGGAGGGAACAACTGTGTAAAATATCCCACTCATTTATATATTTAGGAAAATATTCCAAGGATTTTTGTGCTGAATACCTGACTGAAACTGTAAAAGGTCTTTTCCTCAAACAATCCACAGCTAAATGTGCTTTTTCTCAAACAACCCACAGCACTTGGCAATGATACCTAAATAGGACTGTCCTGGAGGACATAAGGATGTGTCATTTTGGAAAGTCAGTATGTACTCTGGTGCTTTTTCTCCACCACGATTGCTTCCTTTTTGCTCTGTATGTGTAGCTCTGCTGGTCCAAATATGCACTTGGAAACAAGTTAAACACCACTGGCTTCACTGAGGGTATTGCACAGCCTACCTGTGTGACGGAGCCAGAACGAGCTGCAACATCCTTCTTGTTAATGCACCACACTGCCATGTCCAGGAGCAAGGAATTCCAACATCAAAGATTATCACACAAGCTGTTTTGGGCTTTATTGGGTAGAAGAGGGTGTGTAGGTAGGACACCAAAAGCAAGGGAGCTGTGGGAGTAGGACTGGGAATGATGTTCTGCTTCATAACTCCCCCCTCCAGTGTTTACAGTTTTGTCATCATCTGGTTATATGTTGTAGTTTGATTTTAAGGTCCTGTCCCCATGGCACTTCAAGTGCTGATAGCCAGATCTGTGTTTAAACCACAATCTTGCTGGAAAATAGTTAGCCCAATTTACCCGTGCCATGTGGGATCATGCTTAAAAAAAAAAAAACTATTTAAATCCTCTCAAGCACTAAGCTTTTTTTAAAATATATTTTTTAACCTGCATTCTGCCAGTGCTAGAGCAACTTCAGTAATGTGGAAAACAAGTGGGAACAACAGCAAAGACATGCTGCTGGCAACCAATGCTGTTCAAACCTGTTCCACATAGCTGCTAGAGCTCTCCCTGTAATGTTACACCACCAGATTCACACCACCCAGAAAAGACTGGAATTTTCTGACAAAAAAAATTTCTAACCTTTAGCAAAAGTTTATAGATTAGTATTGCAAAAAAAACACTTTTATAAGATACTTGTAAGGGCAAACCAAGTTTAATATCTAGGCACACGTTAATGAGAATTTAAACAAAAAGAATGTACTAACTTGGGTTACAGGACAGATTTGGAGGGCTCTTCCAAGTTTTTTTCCCCCAACCTATCCTAGATTTGGAAAATAATGGGAGATTTCCTGGAAAATTAAATTCTTTATCTATCTCCCATGCCCACTTCCTCAAGAATGCAGATGTACTTAC
Source organism: Rhipidura dahli (assembly GCA_013399225.1). NCBI lineage: Eukaryota > Metazoa > Chordata > Aves > Passeriformes > Rhipiduridae > Rhipidura > Rhipidura dahli. Next base: position 487,328 of record VXAC01003573.1, on the reverse strand, counting down.
GATGACATAATGTGATGAAATAAAAGGAAATAAATAGTAATGGAAGGATATGTCCTAAAGGCCTGTTTCTGTTCCCAGTGAAATCAGTTTAATATCAGTGAGAACTGGGTTAAGCTTAGTTTATTTTAAAGGAACTTTAATAGCAGAATAGTTGTCTACTTTGGGCAAAAAGAGAATGGGGGACTTTCCAATTATCTAATTAGAGACATGGGGTTGTGTTCTGTTTATTATGCCCCGACAATCTGGTGTGGAAACAGAATAACTCAATATGCTCTGGTCCTCCTTTACAAATTCTGTACTGCCACTTCTCTCAAATGATACTTAAAAAGAATACAAACACATACACACGGACACACAACCCAAAACCCTCCTCTTGAAGCTATAAAATTCCTCCCTTCCTTCCCAAAACTACCTTTGCATCATTGTTCTTCCAGGCAAATTTATAACCCAGGAACAGGACAGATTCAATTTCAGAAAATGCCTCATCCATGCTGAGAATTTAATTTTTGCCTGTCACTATCAATTCCATACATTTCAGCATATATTATTAATTTGGTCGTGACTGTCTTTCCAGTGCCTCAATCTGGGTGTGCACACTTATGCCAGGATATAGTTGAGGCAGATGCCAGGATAGAGCTGGGGGACAGGCAGGGATGTGGGAACACACTGCACCTGCCTCTTGCTCCTGGCTGTACCTTGGTTGTTATGCAGAGCTAAGCAGGACTAGCAGTCTGTTGGGGATGTGCAATGTGCTCCAGCAGGTCCTGTGTTCAGCGTGCTGGTGGTCCAGAACATGGGATGTGCCACTAAGTGCCCTTACCCCACAGTAAAGACACAGTCTATTTGTCCCCTACTGAGTAAGAAAAACTCAGATATGTCAAGTTTCTGTTCAAATTTTGTAACTACTGATGTGTATGTGTCTGAACCAGTTTCTTTGACTTTTCTGTCCGTTTAGAGTTGACTCATATATGACCCCTGCATATACAATTTTTACTAGCACAACAAATGACCTACAGAAGCAGGAAATGACTATGTCTTCATTCATATCCCAAGGTGGTCAGCTGCTTTGAGAACAGGGAGCAGAAACATGCTGAAAATGCAATGGAAACTCTGGGTATGTAATATGATTGCTGTTAGTTTTGCTCTTGTTCACTGTTTACCTTGAACCAACATCCAAAACCCCCATTATGTCGTATTTAAAATTAAAAAAAAAAGACTTCCCACAGATCTAGAAATCTCAGAATCACACAGAATCAGCTGGGTTGGAAGAAACCTCTGAGATCAGTGAGGCCAACCCATGATCAAACACCACCTGTCAACCAGACCATGGCCCTACATGCCACATCTAGTATTAAACACCTCCAGGGACAGTGACTCTACCACCACCCTGGGCAGCATAATTACCCTTTCTGTGAGGGACCCTTCCTGATGTCCGACCTAAACAGCTTAAGGCTGTGTCCTCTTCCCGTGTTCTAGTTGCCTGGGAGAAGAGGCCAACTCTCACCTTTCTACAACCTCCTTTCCTGTTGTAGAGGGCAGTAAACACGTCCTGCTTTGAGCAGCTCAATTCTTTTCTAATTGTCTCTTTTGCTTATAATAATTTTTTCATTCAAGTACTGTGGATTCAGGAATTTCCTGTTAATTCACACCTGCATTTGTCTTCTGAGACTTCCAATATGTGTGCAGTGTAAACACTGGCTCCTCTGCATGGAGTGTTTTGCTCTACTGCACTGTTTCTGCTGCACCATGCTACTTGCTCATGTGGAAATTTTCTCTCTGAACTGTTCCAGATTTAGAGTAAGCACATCACATAGCAGACTTTAGCAAACCATGGTCAGAACTTGGCCAGAATGTGTTAGGCTTTCTGTCTCTTCTAAACAACCCTGACATAACAGGTACCCTATTATAATGCCTAAGTATGGATTTACATACTTAACTTTGTCAACAAAGTTTGAAAGTGACTTTCAATATCTCCCAGAACTCAGGAACATTGCCTTCCCAGTATGTACTCAGGATATCTTCACAATCCCACACAGACAGGATATTTGTCTTCTTCCTATTTTCATGTTTGAAAAAGACAGCTAGTGCTGGATCCTCATTTGTCAGTACAGAAAAGAAAATCACATTTTTATATATCTGTTTAAGTTTCAGATAAACCTATTACGACACAGAGACCTCAAAATATAGCAGAGAGCCCTAAAAACTGACCTAGACCACCTGAATTCAGTGATGTACAATAAAAGATGTAAATTGAACAGCTATGCATAGAATATTTCACTTCACTATTGCTCAGAAATGTTAGACTGTCAGGCCCTGGCCATACAAGGACTGCTTGATTGTTGTATTTATATTCTCTAGAGAGAATTAGTAAATATTTAGATGAAATCCACGTGCATGCATGCATGGTTGACAGAGAGAAAGAACCATTTCCATGAGGCTTCAGCAACTCCAAACTCCTGTGAGGGTATAAAAAAATAGACTCAAACTGAGTTAGTGGTATGTACTAGCAGGAGCACATTTGCAAATAACAGTGTATCAATATAAAGTAATCATAAAAATAACCTTTTTAAACTTCCTGTAACAGAGCAAGTGGTTCATTAAAACCATCCTCACTGTTTTTCTTTATTCCCTTTTGTATCAGTGGTTCAGTTGCAATTGATATTGTATTTTTGAGTCATTGCCAATGCTGCTATCTGGAGAGAAACAACTGAAGCAGCTTTAGTGATTTCTGTCTTTATATAGTCACAATATGCCAATACTGCAAGGCTGCTAATTCTGTAAGCTGACTTTTTCTCATTTTAGGCTTCTACTATCCCAGTAGATAATATAACTACTGCAGAAAACGTTGTGAACAGCTCTGTAATGTCTCCTCAGGCTGGCAGCAATGTGATGTAGAAAGCTGCGTTCTTAGCTGCTGCTTCTCCTACACATCTTTGCCAGTTGTCACTTTGCTCTGCTGTCAGTGGTGAAGTGGGTTTGCAATTGCCAACAGTTATAAACCTCCTGCAGCAATGCAAAAAGTGAAAGAAATAAAGCTACTGACAGGGATGAATGAAAGCACCCGTGGAAGAAGGACCCTTTCCTCAGCATCCTCTTCAGCAAGGGAATAATTTCCTTGGCTTTTGACTGGGCTAGACTGAATGAACATCCATTCTTTGATGATGCAAAGGGTCCCCATATCTGTTAACCAGAGAAAAAGAATAAAAACCGAACTCCCTAACTTGTCTGAAGCACACTCTGTGATGAACAGACAAAATGCAATGCAAGCAATCCTCTGTGATTCAGGCTTGCAAAATCAGAAAGATGGTGTAGTACATTGCTTATTTTTGCATCTCAGGAGATTATTTGTAAGATTTAGCTTTCCCTTTTAGTTTTTCCCTGAAAATATAATTGCAGTAGCTCTAATACATTGCTAAGGCCTTGGCCTTTCACACATCCATGTCAAACTTCATAGAGACAAGCTGTCTCATTCAATTAAAGTGCTAAGCCACTTGTGTCTGACACTGCCTGTCACAGTGCTTGAGCTTTGTGGGGCTTGTACTCACCATGTGTCTGTTCTGAAGGGAGTGCAGGTAGCCCAGCAATTAAATGCTGCCTACATGGCCTCCAGAAGCTGCAATTTCACCTAACAGATTGCCTGTGGATAACTCTAGAGTGGCAATCTGCCTCACAAGTTAAAAAGGCGTATTATTCTTCTTTATCCCCTGGTGGGAATACTTGGATTGCCTTCAGTAAGACTGTTCACAAATTTGAATGCAGATTGAAGTCCTGCTGCATAGAGAAGAAAATACAAAATGCTGATACTGATCTATGTTGTTTTGTTTCACTTCTCTGTCTGATAGAAGAATTCAGATTAAGAGTTCAGGGCTTTATTGTTGTTTAAACTTTCAGCATGAGGAGGAAGTTAATTGTGGAGAGAAGTAGCGTTCATTCAATTCAGAGTTGAACTGGTGAGCATGAGAGGAGGCTCAGGATGTTGCATATGTTTTAAGTCTTAAAATGTCTTGTTACTAGCCAGAAGCTTTTATTATGCAGAGAAATACTTTTCCTGCCTCATGTAATCTGACATACTTTATTAAAACTCTAAGTTTAACAAAGCTATTTTTATTTTCAGGAAGTCATATTTTATATGACTTAAAACATGAATACATGGAAGACAGCTCTGGGGAAAGTAAGTCCATATCTGGAAATGCAGCAAGAGATCACTTGTGCCATTTTTTAATTTAACAATTTCTGTTTGCAGAAGCCAGAACTAATAGTGTTCATGCTCCCAATTTATTCAGCGTAGTGGACCTCTCAGCACTAAACATCCTCCTCTGTTTTATTAATGATTTTAGACTTGTTCTCATAATTTACCATTTCTTATAATGCTCCTTTCCTGGAATTAACTGGAATTAAGTATTTCTATTATACAAAAAAGCAGGTGCGAATAATGAGATGCCTTCCAAGGAGTGTCACTTCGATCAAGGTCACGAGATTTAGTCTCCTTGAAATAATCTCAGCCCTGCCACCAACTTTGTGTAAGACCTTCAATAAACCACTTAACCTCTCCACATCTGTTACTCCACCTGTCAAATGAGAATGGCAATACTTGCCAAGCTTGCCAGCTACATTTTACAATGAAAGTCCCTTTGCAACTCATGAGAACAGAATGTCTCTCAAGAGCCAGGTGTTACTGCCCAGGCCTCAGCACGGTATGAGGGATGGGCATAACCCTGGTGTGATCTGGGGCTTTGTGCAGCTGGCTGACCACAGCTGCTTAGCAGGTTGATACTAGTGGAGGCCTACAATCGCTTTATTGCAGAATTTACCTAATGGGTTTGTAGATCTGGAGGTTATTTTACAAGTAATTTTGTTAGCAGATGTCATATACTAATCTGGCAGAGAATAGTTTAGAAACACCAAAGTAAAAATATAAGCAATTTAATTTTTTCCCTCTGGGTTTTTACTCTATTAAAATTGTCAGGCTCTTTTTTTTTTGGTGCACCTTGAACATAATTTTTAGAATATATATAATTTGACTCTTGATTTGAAGATTTTCTGAAATTGAGAAACATATGGAGCATTTGGGAAAAGTGGAAAATGATCCTATGAAGAGGTGCTTGTCACTTTGCCAATCTCTCCTGTTCTCTTGATTTACTCTCCCCTTTCCCTTTCCCTTTCCCTTTCTCTTTCCCCTTCCC
>VXAC01003573.1:373757-482066 GCA_013399225.1 Rhipidura dahli | reverse complement strand
TTCCCTTTCCCTTTCCCTTTCCCTTTCCCTTTCCCTTTCCCTTTCCCTTTCCCTTTCCCCTTCTCCCCAAGCCTCTTTCCCAAGAGCCATTTAACTGATGGCACAGTTCCCTTCTGCTAAAATACTGCCAGTCTTCCTGACACCAGCAATTAGTTTCAGTTATTATGAGCTATATTATACCACTGTGCTGCAACACTAGGGGATAACAGCTGATTGAATAAAGGATACATCTAAATTTCACCAATTTTTTAAATGAAAAAAAAAAAAAGACAGTATAAACAAGGCCTGTTTTATGGAAAGGAGTCAGGAGAGGTAGATAGTTCTTTGGAAGTCCAGTAAAAGACAGAAAGTCACCTAGCTGAAGGAACAATCTAACCTTGGTACTTGATTTCTCCTTATGTAATTCTGTACTGAGAACTTAATAATGATGGCCTTTGTGAGCCCCACTTCTTGGCATATAGTTTATCTCAAGCACTGATAAAAAAGGTACAAACTGCATTCCACCACTAAATTAGACATCAAAAACATAAGGGATACAACATTCAGCAGTGCAATGGCTTTGTCCTTCTGTCTAGATGCCTCTAGTTTTTTCACTAGTGGCAATAGCTGGAATATCTCCATCACACAATCTAGGTCTTACTTGGATACCATATGGTATGGAAGGGAGGAGAATAAGGAAAAGAAAAAGAATCACTCATCAGTCATCAGAATAATACATTTCATTTTTATAGTTGATCTAAATTTCATATTATGGGTATTTATTACCAACAATTTCTATATATGGAGGCAGCTATTATTTCCTTTAATGGGCTTATTTTACTCCACTGCCCACAAGCTTCCTTTGCATCAAGGATGCCTTCCTGGCAGCATTGATTATGAATCAGTTTACTTCTGACAACTATTCTGAGTACAGCTTTTAGAAAGCCATGAAATTCTTATTTTTCCAAGGTGTTTTAGGACCAAAAAAAGCTCTAATAATATAAAACTGTTTTTCACAAGCTTGTCTAGAGTGAACAAAGAGAAACTGGTTCATATTGTTACCAAGGCAGAGACAAAGCTATTTTTGTTCAGTGCTGTTCACCATAAAGTAAATGAAGAAATATTATATGATATCCATGATAACTCTCTGAGACCTGAGAGGCAGAGGTCATAGAGCAAGACATCAGCTCCACAAAAATATATGCTTGGAAAATTTTAAATGGGAGTGTAGGCATGACAGCTGCTGGGAGGGCCTGGATCTAATGTTCATTTATTTTCTCTCATTTGTTTTCCTTCAATAATAAGCCTGTAGCTGTACCATAGTGAAAACATCCATAAAGACTACTTGTACCTGAGAGGACTTGAAGCCAGTCTGCAAATGTCCCCAGCTGTAAATGAACAAAAAAACCCCAAAACATTCAATTCATGAGAATCACATCCAATTCACTTAGGAAATGCAGAGACATAAATTGTCTGTGGCTTCTTTAAGACTTTTTCAACCCAAAGGAGAGATTCCTTATGAAACAGGCCAGTAGCTGTTTTTTTACCAGGTGCTCGGTTATCCCCTGAGAATCAGGAGCAGCACTGAGTTGGTCCTGAGTGAGGGTGTGGTTTCAGTGTGACCCTGGGCTGATCCTATGACCTGTTGCTGTTAAAAGAAGCAATTCTTCTCCTGTGATACCCTGCTGCTCAGGCTTGCTGTGTGCTTGCGTGTTTGTCGGGGTCCCTCAGCCACGAGACACGTCAACTCTCTGACCTTACTGAAGGCCAGTATTTCTTTCCTGAAAGCACAGTTTTTGACCAGATCAACAAGATTATTCGACTTGCCAAATAATTTCTACTTTTGATAGGGAAGAGAACACTTACCTGAGAGCAAGACACAATCCCCCTTTTCAGTGGCAATTCCCTCACAGTTAAGCTTAACCCAACAATGCTATTATGCTAAGAAAATGTCTTGAACACATTTTGCAGCACCAGAACCAATTGGTTTCATGTCGTCAGTGTTTCCTTATGTAACTTCCATTAGCTCTATATATGTTGAAGTGTAATTTTGTCAAACACAGCCTGCCAGTGTCAGCATCTGGCTAAGCCAACTTGAAACACAACCATTACACTTGTGTGAGAAACCTGCATGTTGCAGCAGGAAGTGTTTGGGTCTGTTCTTACACCCCTGCAAGAGCAGTAGCCCTACATTTAGGCAAAGTCTGGTTTGTGGTGCAGAGCAGGAAACCCACAGACACAGTTCAGACCTTAAGCTGAGCTCAACACTGAAAAGGGCAGCTACAGTGTGTTAGAGCCTCGTTATCTAAGTCTCACCTGACACCTAAAGAACTACATATATATAAATAAATATGCAAGCACACAAGATCATAAACTATAATCTAGGCTTTTATTAAGCACACAGTCATACTTTGCAGAGTTTCTTCTATGACAAGCTGAAGGCAATCAGGCTGTGTTTTTTCTTTATGTTGTAGGAGTGTACAACATCAAACAGCACATGCAAGAACTATTACGGTGATTTACAAACTTCCAGCAATTTTCTATAATCTTTCCTATCTTGTTGTGGGCCCCAGAAAATTCTCCCCAAATTTATTTTGGGCACTGAATGTCTGACAGATAAGTGTTGCTCAGGAAATACATTCCTTGTGAAATATTTATTTTGTACCACAGTGATGCTACAATGTAAGTCATCAGAGAATGGTAGCATTGCACCATATCTGAGTGGATTAACTTTAAAGAGTCATTTCTAACAAAAAGAAGCAGAAAAATTAGAGCAGTATTAGTCCCTGCACATGTAATCTTCAGCCTCCAGATTTCCTATTCCAGATACAAAGTCCTAAAAAATACTACTGTTTCACTGTAAAAACCAGTAGAAAGTAACCCTATCAAAGTGACCTATGACAAGATGACAATAGTGCTAATCAAGACTTTTCATTTAAGTGTTTGTGAGTTCATACACAAACATGCAAATCACGTGCATAGGTACCAGTCTCCTCATAGAAAGGAGGAGGGTTTGAAAACGGGGCATTGCAAGATGAATAAGACAAGATGCAGTTATTTGTACAAGAAGCGGACATGACCTACATGAGCAGGATGTTTCTTCCCCAACAATATTGTTACATTCATTTCAGACACACACTGTGAAAAAAAGGACTTGACCTCCACAATATTACCCCAAGTCCCAGATCTTTGCCTTTCCTTCTGGCCTTTGCACGCTGGTTTTAGATCTGATGTGTCATGGAAAATCCCAGGTTAAAAAGGTAAAGGTAGGTGCTTTCTTCTTACCAAACTAGTGAAACCTGCCCCCCTCCTTCCCCCTGCCTCCCCCCCAAGTTATTTCATGCAGCTTCCTCCTTGGGGGAAAATTAATTTAAAGATGAGAAATGAGAACTGCCTCTGCTGGTATGTCTCCACAAAGCTATGAAGGGAAGGTCACCCAGGTCCTGGAGTGCATAGTGAAAAACAGTTCCTTTAAATAGGTAGCCTTATTCCTGTGCCCTGGAGGGCTAAGACCTTGATTCCATTAATATGGAAGAGACACTTTTCCCTAAGGAAACTCTGCAATGCCACTACAGCCTTTCTCTTAGCCCCCTTTCAAAGGTCTGCCCGTGGCCAGCTGCAAGGCTGTGCAATTCTGCTTCTTTTGCTATTCATGTTGTGTATTCCATTCCAGTTTAAGAAGTGTTCTCTTTGTATTGATTATGTGCACAGCTGCTGGTCACTCATACTCACTTTTCCCTGGACCATCTCCCACCCCATACCACCCACTCGCCCTGACATTGTGCAGGGTGTTTGGGTCAATAACAGAGCAATCTCTGGTTATTCTGTACAGCCACTATAGTGCACACTCATCACCCCACTATTTCTGTGCTGTGGATGCAAATGCACACTAAACACTGCTAAATTTTACAGTGGTCCCATTCCTACAGCTAAAATGCAGAACACAAAAGAGAGACAGTCACTCTGAAAAGCAACTGTGCTGTCACGCAGACAGCACAACCTGACTGTGGCTCTCCGGCTAGGTTTCTCTGCCTTTGGGAACTATAACCTGCTCTAGTCCTTTCTGCTGACAGCATCTATTTTTTACCCTCAGCTGCCTTTAATGCATGGGCCATTAATACACTGCAGGTACACAGACAACCTTCATCCCCACACTCAGGCAGACATCTGGAGCCCAGTGGCATCTGACCTCTCCTTTGCTCTGGACCAGGCAGTGTGGGCAGGTTTCATTACACTCCCTGGTGCCTTTATGTTGCCACACAGATGGACACTCCAGACCCTGACGTGGATACCTCATTCCTGCCTTGGCTCCAGATGTTTTCTTCAGAAAGTATATGTAAGTAAAGGAATCAACAGCTAATTTCATGAAGGGAGGAAGGGAGGAAGGGAGGGGAGTTATTACTATGAAAACAATATTGTGCTTGCAGGGAAAATACTTTGGACAGAGGAACTTCAAAGTAGAACAAGAGTGATAAGAAACAGATCTCAATCAGAGCTTAGTTTCCTGTTTTCTATTCAAAACAGTCCTCTGTCACAACCAGTGCAGTATTTCTATCCTAGCTCGGTCAGGGAGATTTTATCCTGAACACTACCCACTGCTATGATCTGAATATGAAGAAATAACAACACATGAAATATTTTTTCTACAAAAGATTTTGACCTGCTCTTTTTCTGCTGTTCTGGTAATCAAACTGTGAGTATGGATTCCCACAACCTACTACCATGACTACTAAAACTTCTCTCTCTTTGGCTCCCCACTGTCATTTAATCTATAAAGTAGATATTAGAAGTGTTCAACCTGTCTATAAACCTGGCCTTGCAAACCCTCTTCATTACCTTTAACTTAAGACTGGTGTTCTGACCTCCCAGTTAAGTAAGAGCTCTAGGAATTCAGCTTCTGCTGCATCTCACCCTCTATACTACCAGGCTGCTACCCTCACATCGTGGTTTTTTCTCTCTGGAGGTCCCCTCAGTCTCTTTCCAGCCATGCCTGGGTTCTTTTCTTCATGAAAATCACAGAAATCACATAGAATCACAGAATATGTGGAGCTCAAAGGGACCCACAAGGATCATCATGTCCAACTGTTTGCCCTGCACAGGACGTTTCCAAGGATCACACCATGTGTCTGAGAGCATTGTCCAAATGCTTCCTGAACTCTGTCAGGCTGGTGCTGTGACGACTTCCCTGGGGAGCCTGTTTCAGTGCCCAACCTCCCTCGGGGGGAAGACCCTGTTCCTGATATCCAGCCTAACCCCCCCCTGACACAACTTCAGGCCATTCCCTTGGGTCCTGTCACTGTCACCACAGAGAAGAGATCAGTGCCTGCCCCTGCTCTTTCCCCTAACAAGGGAGCGGTAACTGCAATGAGATTGTCCTTCAGTCTCCTCTTCTCCAGGCTGAACAGAACAAATTATCTCTGCTACTCCTCATACAACTTCTCGTTTAGGCCCTTCACCACCTTGTGGTCCTCTTTGGGATACTCTGTACAAGCTTAATATCTTTCTTGTATTGTGGTGACCAAAACTGCATACAATGTTCAAGGTGAAGCTGCACCAGTGCAGAGCAGAGCAGGACAATCCCCTCCCTTGACTGATGCTTTCTGGTGATGCTTTCTCTCCTTAGTTCCCATTTCTATTTCAAAGCTCTATCTCAGTTTATGCATTTCTGCTTATGGAGTACACTTATATGTTCTAAAATAAAACTTTGTGGTGTTCGTCTGAGTAGATACGTCAAGTTTTTGTGGTACCCAGCTCCATTTCTACCTTTTTTTGCATTTTTTTAAACTAATTTATAATCTCTTCTTTGTATTTTAAGGCATTGTCCTCCTGGCATTTGCTTTTACTACTGTTTAAAATTACAAATAATTTTAATTGTTAATTTATAGAGAAGCTTTTCCCTTTGTAAAGTTTGGCCTGAACCATAAAATAATCTTTTTGGAGACTACAAAGAAGCAAATATCACTGAGTAACGAAATTCAACAGACTATAACTTTTGAGATCTTGCTCGCAGTTTCTTGTTACTTCCTTTGTTCATTTAATAACTATAGGTCTACCCTCAATAGCTGGCTTACCAAACTGAGGCTTGGATAAAAAAACCCTCCTCTGAAGTACCCACTCTAACTAGATTTGCAACTGTGACATATATAAGGACTTACAGACACACACTTTCTTTTTGCTTACTGGTACTGACATATGAATATCACACAGTCAACTTTGACAGTTTGCCCCCAGCACAAAAGTCCTGAAAAAAAAGAAAAAAAAAAGAAAAGAAGGGAAAAAAAAAGTATAGCCCTTTCCCTGAAATAGTTCCTATCCTAGAGTACTGTACCTAGCAAGAAGGAAGAATGAAGAAATTTTCAGGGTTCTAGAACTCCAGTTAGTCCTTAGCCTCTATACTGTCATCAAAATGCAAATGTAATCTGCATAGTTATAAAGTATTTGCAACCTAAACCCAGTACATTTCTGGACAAATCTGGGCTTCCTGAACTGACTGTGGCTTGCAAACAGTCCAGCTACAGGCAGCACCTGCTGCTGACAGATTGTTCAATGAGAGACAGGTCTGTAGGCCCAGAGGCTGTTGGATCACATCAAGTTCTTTGGCTAAAGGAGGAAAAACAGTGAAGAGTTTCTGTGGTCAATATAACCAGCTTTTTGTAGCTCTTCCTCTGGTTGTTGCACTCACCTGGCTTAACTGATAAGGAAATTCCAAGTGGGAAGCTCTTCTGCTATTGAAGGGAATGAAAAAAACTCTGTGGATCTCCAGGGGTCTGGAGGCAGCTGTTGAGCAGCATTTTGATCTTTCCACAGATCCTCTGCAATGTTGTCTTACCCAGCTCTTCATGTTGGGGTGATATCCATTTCCCACAAAACCCCTGCCACATCCCATGCCTTCCCCAGTACCTCTTCCCTCTGCTCATGTTCAGACACTGGGAATGGCCATGCTTGGGGCTGGTCAGTGCTAACCACTCCTGTCTGACAGAGCTAGGGGCCAGCCACTGAACAAGGTGCTAGCTGATGCTGGGAGGATCCAATCCTGCCTGTTACATTAGGGGAGAAGCTATCATGGCAGCAACATTGTTTGGAATGCTGAAACTGTGACTAGTCAGGGGATGACTGTGCAAGGTTAGGACCCTGAAAAGCACAGCACTCCCAAGTCCTGCACAACCCATTCCCAAGTGCCAGTAACAGCAGCTGTGGGCTGAGTGTGTGTAACTCTCCCTCCCTGCTCCCACGCCATGCACTTCTCTGAGCAGTGCCCTAGGGACTGCCTCAACTGCCCCTCTCCTGCCTTCATCCATTGGGCTCCTTAGGGTCAGCTCGAAATAGGCCAGAAAACTGTCTGCCATTTGAAGCTCTGAGAAGGCACTTCTAATGGAATCAGGCTTTTAACTAGAATGCCAAAGATCAATTCTCCATCCACATCTCTAGCTTTCCTGTCTTTCCTGCAAGGACACGTTATTACATATAGTAAAGGAGCCAAGAGTACAGATGAAAGCTGTAGAACAGCTGTGTGTTGGTGTTTGTGTTTGATGTGTTTGTGTCCCTCTCAGGTTAACTAAGGGTGTTCAGGTACACAGATGGACAGAAAACCAGAATACTTTATTGTGTCAAATGTATGATTCCTAAAATAAAACACATTGTTCAAGCTACCCTTTAAACCAGGTAATATCTGCTAAAGCATTAATATGCCGTATGTAAAGGCATAAAGATGAGCATAACAAATGCGGGAAGTTAAAACACTTGACACAGTGTCTAACTTGGCTTTGAAGCAGCATGTCCAGAACTGGACAACTGTGCAAGCATTCAGTAGCGTGAAGCTTTGTTCAGTTTCTTGTACAATTTTGTTGCTCCATACCAAAATGCCATGTGCAAGCACTGCTTAGAAGGTCTGAAAAAGGCTTTGTTGGTGCTCTCTGCAGTTGGCTCTGTGACTACATCTTTTTGAACTGCTGATACCTTACACACACATGTGTATATATTTAACTGGACTAGATACACTTCTTAGATAACAGCCACATTGTCAGTGGAGATAAAACACACAAGACATGAACCACAAAGCTACTTTCTTTGAAGGTAAATCAACCATCGCGTTGAAGATCTATACAGATATTTACCAGGGTAAAAATTTAAAATGGCTCCAGAAATAAAATGAGTGGTTATGCATTCTTTCTATTGATTTCTGAATTGCTTTTAGGCTACTGCATACCCAAAGGCACACCTTGCACACAGGAGCTTGGCACACTTTGAAGATTATGCCAAATTCTGCTTGCTTTATGCAAGAAGGTGAATTCAGTGATACTGCTTCTGTACAAAAGACAGAAAAAATCTAGTACCAAGTTCCTTATTTCCTTGGCAAACTGTCCTTATAAAGAATGCTGCCAGTTCTGAAAGCTTTTAAGCAGTGGATTTAATTAGGTTGTTTATATAAGCGGAAGCATGTATTTGCTCAGATCCTGCCCAGTTCAAATTCTATGCCACAGCTGAAATTTTCATATGAAGTCATGTCTTAAGGAAGTAAGACACTCCTTACTCAAAGCCCTCTCCCACTGCTGTGGCAGTAATGGTGTGGATGAAGGCAACACAACCTGGGTCTTTAAAATTGTATTTCTATACAGCACCTTTCTTCTTCCTTGTTGTGAGATTGATGAGTGAAGATAAGGCAACAAGAAGCACCAGCCTTTCTGGTTTTAATGGACTCAGGATATCCACAGTGATTTACATGTTGCATATACAGCTACCTGGCATGGAATAGGCTGCTGTTAACTCTTCTCATAATTCAGCAGAAGTCATCAACCACTCATAAAGAATCATCGGAAATATTTGGTACATGGTTAGCATGGGTCCTTATATATTGACAAAAAAAGAAAATTTTGGGTCTCAGCAAGAAAATGATAAAAATCCTGATGGAAGAAAGACAAGACAGATAGTGGCCAACAGAGAGAAAAGATAGAGAAAATGTACTCTTTTCTGTACATAGTCAAAGTCTGTTCTGTACCCAAGTCAGAGTTTGCTGTGGACCAACATTACATAAGTAAGCAGAACTAGAACTTCATACTTACAAGTAAGCCTCTCACATTCCTGAGTAGATGTTAAATGAACCTGAAATGTGGAGTGGTAGCAGTGGAATCCCACTCATTGATGTGGGATTGAGTTTTCTCATGTCTGACTTCATGGAAATACCAGGAGAGCCCCTACAAATAAATTTTAGCTGTTATAATTTCAGTAGTATACTCAGAATATATTTGCTGGGTAAGGATAAAGTAGCACAGGCTAATACAGTTAACAGCCAGTAACTTTACAACATCTGTGAAACTGGCTCTGCACAGAGTTCCTGAAGAGTGTGGTGCACAGGTTTAGCATGGCAAGGTTTTGGTGGCTGGGGGGCTTCTGTGAAAAGAAGAGCCAATGCCAGCTGGCTCCAAGATGGACCCACCACTGGCCAAGGTCAAGCCCATCAGCAATGGTGGTAGTGCCTCTGGAATAATGTATTTAAAAAAGGGGAAAAAAACCTGTGCAGCAGCAATCACAGCCAGAGAATGGAGGAATGGAGGAGTATATGTGAGAACAAGAGCCCTGCAGACACCAAGGTCAGTGCAGAAGGAGGGGCAGGAGGTGCCCCAGGTGCTGGAGCAGAGGTTTCCCTTCAGCCCCTGGTGCAGCCCCTGGTGAGGCAGCTGTGCCCTGCAGCCCATGTCATTCCACAGTGGAGCAGAGATCCACCTGCAGCCCGTGGAGGACCCCAGAGAGAAGGTGCACGCACCTGAAGGAGACCGTGACCCTGTGGGAAACCTGTGCTGGAGCAGGCTCTTGGCAGGACTCATGGAGAGAAGAGCCCAGGCTGGAGCAGGTCTGCTGGCAGGACTTGTGATCCTGTGGGGGACCCACTACAGAGCAGCCTGCCCCTGAAGGATGGTACACTGTGGCAGGGATCCACACTGGAGCAATTTGTGAAGTCCCCATGAGAAGAACTCACACTGGAGAAGTTAATGGAGGACTGTCTTCTATGAGAGGGAGCAGGGGAAGAGTGTGAGGAGCAAAGCATGAACAGAACCCATTCCCTACCCCTCTGTACTACTCAGGAGGAGGAGGCAGAGAAAAGAGACATGTTGAGTCTGGAAGGAAGGGAAGGATGAGGGGAAGGTATTTTTAGATTTGTTTTTATTTTCTCATTATCTTAGTCTGATCTTATTTATAATAAATTCAACTACTTTCTGCACATGGAGACTGTTTTGCCCATTATGGTAACAAGTGAGTGGTCCCTCCCTGTTCTTATCCTACAAGCCTCTTGTAATATGTTTTCTCCCCTGTCCAGCTGAGGACGGGATAGATAGAGCAGCTTTGGTGGGTACCATTGTCAACCCACCACACACAGCTAGAGGTCCAATGTGCAATGATCATACAAAAATTATTAAGACAAAAAAAGACTAACATCTCACTGGATTTTCACCTTGTGTCACCTAGCAGGAAGACTTCGTTCTGCAGAGATCATGAACCAGAGAAGGGTATAGGTATACTCCCACCAAGTGAAGCACAACATCTTTTTTTGTTCTATCTCTCTCCATGTCTCCTCATTTTCTTGTAAGCAGTGGTGGAGATGTAAGAATCTCCTTCCCTTTAAGCTTCTGCTCCCTTCAGAGTGGTTGAACACGTTGCTTCTATACTACTTTAACAAACATATAACTGGTATAATTATATAACATTATTTTCCAAGCCTCCAGCTGAATACTCACTCCTATTCATTCTAATGTTTTTACTGAATATGCTCTGATACTGTGTGTGTCCAGATTTCAAACATCCTAACAAAAAGGGTGTCTGCTTTCCAGGAGGCAATACTTTGCTATGAGAAGTCATTGATCACAGTCTTACTGACATCAGTGAGAACTGTACTTCATGCTCTTCTTGATATTCATTCTGTATTTTCCTCCGTTCCTCTTAGCCCTGGTTATAGCTGTTAAATTGTCACAGCTTTACCTTACCTTCTGAGGGCATGTATTTGCATAATAATCATATCACACAAGTGTGCTGTTTTGCACCAGCCAGCACTACAGCTCATTCTTCTTAATTTCCTTATGTATATGGATACTGCCTCAGAGACTCATAAAAGCTGTTTAGTTTATCTTAGTTTATTCCTAAATTCAGATTGGAATGAATAAAAAATGTTATATCTTTGCCTGTTTAATAACTTTTAAGGTAGATTTGTACCACTATTTAACAGCCCTTAGCAATTTCTACATAGGAAACAGCCCTCTAAATAAAACAAAAATAAATGCACTAATAAAAATAAATACAAAAATTCTTAATTTTTTTTCTTGTTGCTAAAATTTGCAGAGTCCCATTACTTCCAAAAAGGCGGGGATTTTAAGGATTCAATGGGATTTTACTTTCAAATCTGTTCCAGATATTACAGGCCATCCAGTTCAAATGCTATTGCTTTTATTTGTTTGTTTGTTTCTTTAAAATTTTGTATTTCCCTAATTATTTTATTTCTTTGACATGGAGTAAATAGCACATAGGAGAAATCCCTGAGAGACCATCTGACTTAACTTTTGTGGATTGAGTTACTGTATATTTAATAAATTACTTAGGTAACTACTTCACCTGTTAGAAAAGTAAGTTTTAAATAAATGGAGTTGTACAAGAACAACATGATGAAATCTGCAGCAAGCTTTACTGGATATCTTGATCACAGAAATAGTGTTGTATGCTTTGTTCCCAGGTTTTGGGGGCTTTTTTGCACTCCTTTTCTCCTGCCTGTTTGGGGTGTTCTGCCCTGAAATGGAGAAAAAACACGTGCCAACATTTGCATGTTTCTTCCCCAATTTAAGTGTCTGTAGTTTCAAATATTCATTGAAATGTGGTTTAGAAAATAGTTAAAGAAATCTCAACATGCATCTTAAAACAGAATTTCAAACAAATCTCTCTTGGGGCAATGGGAAGTACATCAAACAGCATGCTTTAAGGTATGATTCATCATTTGATGTAGCTGGTGCATCATAAAATGTTTCCCATCTGACAGGCAGATAATGCTCCCTTTACAACTATATGTCAAGTGTTTTCTCACTGGAGCCATAAATTCCCTAAATTTTGCCTTTCATGCAGCAGCTAGAGCAAAGCAGCACTGAGAACCATACCTGTCACAGTTCTGCCCACCTGAGGCCTTCCTACATGTCTTCTTCTCTGAACACACATTAAAGGCATTGCAAAAGGAAACTCACAATTTCTAGAGCCCCTTTTTCCTTTATTTTATCTGACATAAGTTGACATGTTTCATTTTCTCATCCCTAACATGTTTATAACGTATTTAATTCTATATTTTGATGAAATCGTGAGAAGCTGAGAGTTTCCTACCTAATGTGTGCACATCTACAGTATTACCAGAAAGTAATATGGGTACATTAAAAGATTTGATATGATCTTCCTCATTGTAACATTTAAGAGGTTTATAGTCATCTTATAGGGGAAATTTTCTTCTTTCGTTCCGTCATATTCATAAGGAATAAAAATACAGCCAGAAATCTCCACAAGTCATTGCAACTGAGTAATTGTTTGAGTCCCACTGAATATGCCTGAAATAAAGCAGAAACAGGCAAAATTACACAGAAATATGACTGCAAAACAGGTTATTGACCCTAAGCCTTTCTGTGCAAAGAAGTTACTTTTTGAATGTGCTGCAGTTCTAAGTATGACTGCAATGAAGCCAGAGCAAGCACAAATTAAATATCTTTGTCTTTGCTATTTCTATATTCAGTCCTCTGTTTCTCTTTAGTCCAAACAAAATCAGTCTTCTTTTCACCTCCAGTCTGCAGTGCAGACTATAATTAAACAATGAAAATCTGACATTTATCTATAGAGGAAAATTGTTTAAAGAACCATTCAGCAGATGGAAATTTTTGTTTCACTCGTGCAGAATTAGTCCTTAATATTCCTTGATTCTATTTACTCTTCTTTCTATGCATTTTAATGCTCTTGCTCGCATTCCTATGCTCATTCATTTTGGACTTCATTTATAGGTTTGACAAAAGCCAGACTTACCTTAGCTGCTATTTAACAATACTGCGGGGTCCAGTGAGACCACTTGTCTGCTTGTATTTCCACAAGGCATGTTTGGAGGAAACTTACCGAGGAAGCCGAATGCATAATTTAATAACAGTGACAAAACCCCCCCAAAATATGGCATATTCTTAACGTTAAAGGGGAATTTCTTCAGGGGCTCTTTTCAGCTAGGTAAGAATTCCTTCTTTGCCCCTTCTCAGTACTACATAGCAGCTCTCTTGTGCTGATGCAGTGTAGTATGTTACAGAATAACAAGGAAAACTGCTATAAAGGTTACAAATAACTACACCTAGCTATTCAAATCACATCCAAAGGCCTTAACTGCAGTGTGAAAGCCACGCTCTTTCCACTGTGACACGGATAGACACAGCTATGTGTGAAAAATGCAGGTTTGTTGCTCCCTTGTTCTTAAAAGCACTCTTTTTCCATGGGTAATTTGTGCTGAGTTTCCAAAAACCCTCCAAAAAACTGACTTCAGACTGTACCTCTAAACATCAGGAGAAAATCTGAAGCAAAGGATTGCGGCCCTCCCAGGCAGAAAACGCACAAATGGACCAATAAAAGATCCACACTGAAACTGGCTCATCCAGCTCATCACTGGCTCAGTGCTGGCTCATCCACAGGTGAACAGCAACAGACCACTTAATAAATACACACTTGGAACAGCAAGGAAGCGTTGCGATGACCTTTTTGTTTTTCCTTTACAAACTGACTGGGAAAAGTGTGGAGTATTGTACAAGTCACTGCCTCTTTGTTTTGACCACCACAGTTCTTGTGCAAGGTGAGCAGAGAGACAAAATTCCCAAGCTCAATTAAGGAGATGTGTTTCAGCTGGAAAGGGTGATTTAGGGCAGC
The DNA here is from genome assembly GCA_013399225.1 of Rhipidura dahli. Lineage (NCBI taxonomy): Eukaryota > Metazoa > Chordata > Aves > Passeriformes > Rhipiduridae > Rhipidura > Rhipidura dahli. Next base: position 468,179 of record VXAC01003573.1, on the reverse strand, counting down.
TCAGTCAACCTTCACCCACAGCCACTGACATCAGAGAATAAGGTGTTCAGCAGTGGGTGTAACAGCAGAACTCCTCCCACTTCTATGCCTAACACAAAGCGTGCCATCCTCTCCCCCAGGTTCAAGAGGCCATAGTTTCACCAGCTGTTTATTTAATCCTGACTAATCCTGGATTCAAGGCACAGCCTTTTGTGTAGATGAAATGAAAAGGTGAAGAAAAAAAAAAAAAAGGAAAGCATAATTTGAAAAGTAGGTGCTTCTACTCCTCTGAGGCAAATCAGATTACTGAAGTTCTAACTAAATGGTAATATTTATTTATAAAAAGAGCAAACTATTTAAATTTACTGCTATTTTTCAAAGTATAAAGACATAACCTGCCTCTGTTTTCCTCTCCAAAGACTTATTCTTGCTGGCAGAAAAAAAAGTCATGGCAAGCCAGAATTCTAAAAAACTGAATAAACATATCACACAAGCTTCAATAATGAAGTTTTTCAACAGAATTAAGTATTTGGATATCCACACCACAAATTTACCCAAGAGAAACTACATATACTTTACCCTCAAAGATGACTGGATTTCTACTATCAAAACATCAAAACTTTATAACTGTAAAATCATGGAATCATCAAGGTTGGAAGAGACCTCTAAGACTGTCAAGTCCAAGCATCAACCCAGCACTACCACTGTAACCCCTAAACCACTAACCCACATCACCCAGCACCAAATCCAGATGCTTCTTAAACACCTCCAGAGATGGTGACTCCACCACCTCCCAGGACAACCTATTCCCATGCCTTATCACCCTGACAGTGAAAAAAAGAAATTCTAATATCTAATCTGAATCTTCTGTGTCTCATTTCTTCTGGTCCTCTCACTGCAGGCACAGTAAAAGGGACTAACCTCACTACAGCTTCCTCTCAGGCAGCTGTAGAGAGCAATGAGGTCTCCCTCTGAGCCTTCTCTTCTCGAGACTAAACAAACCCAGCTACCTCAGCAGCTCCTCATAAGGTATGTTTTCTAGTTCCTTCATGCACTTTGTTGCCCTGCACTGGACATTCTCCAGCACCTCAATATCCTTAATACTCAATACCAACCTTAATACTCAATTCGTGTTCCTATTTGTGCTTTGTGCTAAGTAATTATTTTCTCATAAAACTAAAGATCAAAGATTTCACAGCCTTCCAAACTTCAGAGTTTAGGAATGAATTTTGCAAGTTGTTTGGAAACAGTTATCTATCTGGCTGGGAAGTATTAGGACTCAGCTCTTCCTGTAAGTTGGTCAGCCTTTATTTTTAGGTTTTAATTGTCAATATTTCTTTTCCTTTTGTAAAGGAAGTTTAAAGAACTGCCAGTACTTGAAGCTGTATTTACAAGACCAGTGTGATACAAACAGGGCTGATAATTTTACGCAGCATTCAGACTACTTCAGGCCCTTCAGCTGGCAGGACCTCTAAGAAAAAGAGTAAATGCTTATGTTGCTGAAGTTGCACAGGTTTGTTGATCTCATATTACCTGCAAAACTGACTGAGAACTCAGCTCCTTAGGGAATGTACAAGCCACTTTTCCATACTAAACTTTTAATGCTACTTCCAGATCAGGTCTTTGTAGAATCACTTTGCTGTTTAAAAGCACTCCCTGTAAAATTAGCAACTAAATGCTTCCTGCACCAAAGTGCACAGGAACAGAGAAGGGGATTAATTTGCCCCTGCTAAATTAGAAAAACAACCTTGTTTCACCTGAAACCATTAAGAGCTCAACACAAATCCTACCCACACAAACAAAATCAATTCATAGGTTAAATCTATCACCTGTGTTTTATGAACATCAGGCTATAGAAGACATACCAATACCATGCTTGATCCCTATCCTGATCTTGATCTGAGAAAAACAACTGAAGAAACCTTTTATTTTGAAACTCTTAAATAAAGGAGAGGGGAATGTGGTTAGCAGAAGACCAAGACTCAGTATTTAAACCAGAAATACTCTTCAGATGTATTTAATGCTCTCAATAAAGCTACAGTGTGCAGGAAGTGAACACTTAATGAAGGAGAATACCAAGGCAGAAGGCTCTAACAGATGCATCTCTGGTAGATGATGCCAAAAGCTGAAGTGCTTAGAATTTTGGTACATGGAATCACTGAGGTGACATCTGTTCTGCCAAACTCTGTATACTTGTGACTACTTTGAGCAGACCTGAAACTCACCTGTAAAACACCGGGTCCTGCTAAGCAGTACTGCTTGGTCTCTGTGCAGTTCACGGACACACTTCTGCACGGCAGCATGCACTGGTCAGACCACACTGAGCTGCTGGCTCTAGCACTGAACTGTAGCAGATCTCAACAAGCACCAAGGCTTTTCCAAGAGCACCTTCTGTCTGCCTGAAGAAGACCTCTATGGATTTTTTTGACACACACATGATTAAACTACAGTTTAAAGAACTGTTTCCTTTAAGGCTTATCTTTTATTATTGGTGATACATACTCTGGAAAGGAAGGCACATGCACTTCTTTCAAAATTCTGCTGCTGCAGTAAACCTGAAAAACTTTAATGTGATTGAGTTGTGTTATTGTGAACTTACTAAACTACAGTTTCTGTTGTAAACAATCAACCTTTCCCCCTCCTAGGCCATTAAATGAAAACCCCTGTAATGTCTTGAAGAGTTTCAGCTAAGACTTCAAACTGCAAAGAGAAATTGCAACAATTGTTCCTGGCTTTTTATTTTTTATTGATTATTGGTATTAATTAAAAAAAAAATATATGAGCACAAACCCGGCAATATCAAGAACAGATTCATACCCAGAGTGAAATTACAAAGATAAATGGAAACAGGGGTGATGGCTGGGTTCTGGAATGTAAACCAACAGGTAACCATGAAAAAAGGGGAAGAGGAATAGTCACTACGACCAACTAGCACGAAGAAGCCTTTAATTACCAGCTGCTCATTAAGCAGGTTTGTGAGATTCTTTCAAGATTGAAAAGTTAAATTTGAAGCAAGCAAACACCTGCTGGGCCCACACAGCAGCCAAGTCTGAGATACTTTGAGGCTCAGTAACATATTTGGATTCCCATCTGTCCTGGTCTAGATAGCCTCTGGATTCCTATTTAAAATCACATTGAATTAGAGCAAGGAATAGGCCTGTCAGACTCTTATGTCAGTAGCCTTTTTTGTATCATCTTGATTTTCTTTATCCCAACATTGCAGAATTTGGTTTGTCTTTGCTGCCCAGGAATGCACAAAGAGAGCAGGAACATGGAATGTTAATGCACAGACCAAAAAGATACTGCACAGGAGTGTAAGAAGAACCATTCTGAAGACAAATAAATTGTACCAACGGTTGTTTTTACCATGTAGTTAATTTTCACCAGTTGTGTATGTTATTCAAGTGACTCATTCTGTATTTTTATTATGAGTATTCAAGATGCAAGTAAGATGAAGTACACAAATACCCATTGAATTACAACTGATGCTGTAAGTTGACACTTCCCTACTGTATTTCTACTGATGTATTCCCACTAAAAATAAAACCCTGAAACACATGACAGCAGAAAAATACCAAAGCAACAGTCACATGAAAAATTCCTCCATTTGCGGGTTTCTCAAACAGGATATGGAAGATCACCAAGTTTTCTACTATGTATTTTGGATGGTAACGGGCAACACTATTTTACATCAGCAGTGGAAGAGTGAAAACTTCTTAGGCCTCAGTTCTATAAAATCAATCTGAAGGATAAAATCTCTAAAGCTATGCCCACAGCCTAAAGAAGTGCCTACGAGATGTGAATTCGCCCCAATTCCAACATGCCACGGGACGTATACTTTAATGGTTATGTAATTTGCCAGTCTTGCCAGACTCCCGTTTAATTACATCTGCTCAAAAGTTAGTCACTTCACCTGAGGTAATGCTCTGCTTTCTCTTTACAGTTGCAACTACCTTATATTTTCTCTCTCTGGCATATGCCTCTCTTCTGCCCTTTATGGGAACAAGAAGTCAATGTAGGCAGGTGACAGAAGGATGGGAAACCAGACATAGAATAAAGCTTGTCCTTAGGGAAGTAAACAATACCAGGGGCCTGGAACAGGAAATCCCCTACAGACTGAGACATTTGTTTTGTAGTGCAGCCACTAGACCACAACAAATGGCAAGAACTGTGCTAATTTCATTCTATCTCCCATCATGTGTCTCCTGCCTTTTAGCTACAGTGCAGGGGGTATCAGTGAAATTCAAAGAGGTTTACTGACATCTGTAATTGCTGCTGGCTGCCCTGCCCATGGCAGCCAGAGGCAATAGTTTTAAAGAAAGGAGTATGTGTCACCCTGACATGCTTTGTGAGAAAAAGAGACTGGATGAAGGCACTAGTTTTCTGGTTTACTCAGCCAGCGAAGCTGTATCAGTACACATACAGATATGCAATTCAGACATCTTGGAGACTGAAAATAAACAGGAGCACTGAGACTCACAAGGTGGGATGTATTGCTGGACTTTTTCACTCCTGTGTGAGGTACTTAGATCCTAGGGTAGTGCCTGTTGCCACCTGCATGAAGAGAAGCTTCTATGTATCACTGCAGTTGTACCTCCTTCCAGTTAAAATGGAAGTGAGCAGCTCACTGTGATGAATTCCACAAGAAGCAAGTAAGTATCCCTTAAAAAAATGAGAATGATTATGGTTCACTAATCAGACTTTCCAAATATTCACTCTAAGCAAGTTCACTTGCAACAAAACAGCAAGGCCCTTTTCTTTGGAAAACGCCTCAGTCACTCAAATGATTACAAGTTAAAACACAAACCATACATTTGGAAACTATATGATCTAAACCAACATCCTTAGATTATGCTGTGGCTGGGTTCTCTTGAGCTGTTGTCTGAGAACTAAACCCTAACATTCCAGCTGATTCCAAAGTGTGGAGAAGAAGACCACTAGACATGCTCTCCCATCTGTAAAACATGAATAATTTATTCAGATAAACCTTTAAGAACTCTCTCAAGCATCACAGTATACCAGTGTACAATTAATGACAACTTCAGAAATCATGCTTTTGGTGAAAAGCATAAATTTACTGTTAAATGCCACAAGATGTTTTTTCATTACTTCAAAGATGCTTATGATTGACAATAAGCTTAAAAATAAATATTATCAGTATTAAGTACTCAATTTAATTTTTATATAGTTTTGAAAAACTCTGGATTGCTGGGAAACAGTCTCTGTCCGATAGCTGTCATAATCAGAAACACTCCTGGCTGAAGTAACACAATTCAGCAGTGTACTTTTAAGTTCTGTGGAAGTATTAGTATCCTCCACAGAACAAGTGCATGATGGTATCACAGCACTAAAAATCAGTGAGCTGATTTTAGTCTCTTTTTTCCTGGTAACAATATTTCCTCAGGATTCTTGCTTTTTTGTTGGCTTATCTAAGTAAGGAGTGTTGTCTTGTAGCAGATCTTTCCTGGGTACGAGCACTGAAATAGAAAAAAAAACCCGTAAGACTATAATCTTATGGAAAATACTATTTCAAATTCTACAGTTGTTTTTACATTTACAAAAAAAAAATACCAGGTTATTAAAATGAGGATCTGAACTTCTAATAAGTGTGCAAGCAGCATCATTATGCATCTAAGACAAAATCATACTAAGATTTTACTTTCAACTGGTCACAGTAATGTTTTCCCATCTCTTTTTATAAGTATAAAAATTTTGGTATCATTAAGAAGCCATAAAAATTATGAAGTCTTGAAGTAACTGTCAGCAGGGGGATGAATGGCATTTTTTTCAAGCCTGAGTCATATTATGCTTACTTCAACAGTTTCAAAACTGAATACTGGATTTAGCTTAGCTCTCTCCCCCAAGTCTTGGAATCTGATCTGTAATATTTATTTTGTCACACCAACTTTAAAGGCCAAGAGGAAAAGAAAGCACCTAGTGAAAGTTACTGTCACTATATTGTCACAGAACTGACTATTCTGTGTCCTTCCTTACTGGGTTCTCTGTCCTATGCAGCTGCAGGCCCACATTTTCTCCTCTTCCTTCTGCTGCTGATACACTTGGCTGTCCTAAGTCCATCCCTACATACTTGCACAGGATTAGAATATGAGCTAGTATTCGACAGGAATCCATGTGGCTTTTGCAGTGGAAGTTCTGCCTTACAGTCCCTGATGAAGTTCTCTGAATGGCTCTTCGGAGGTTGCCACAACATATTTGGATTCCCAAAATTCCCTCAGTCAATGCTTTTATAAAACAATAGCCTTATTATGACAGAAGTCTTGCACAGCTAAGTCACTAGTTAAACTATAAGAAGTGAACAATAAACAATCAGGTTATCCATTGGAGTGATGTCAAACATGGAGTTCTACAGGTATTTTTGTTGACATGTCACTTAAAACATATTTGGAAGTTACCTGGGAAGAAAAGGTTTTTAGTTATATCATCCTGAACAATTTCATTAAGAAAATGGCTTGCTGTGAAAAATGACAAGACATGCTTAAGACTTGGCTGAGTAACCACTAAACTGACAGACAAAATTACACCTAGAGACATGCAATGCACACAGGTCAAGAAAAATACTAACTTCACAAATTAAGTGATAAGTTCAAAACTGATTATGACTAGTCTAAGTTTAATGAGTACAATTTTGTAAAAATAAATTAAATACTTAATATGTACACTTGGCAGACAAAAATTAAATTTAGAATTAGTAGTAATCCAGTCGAAAATGAAAGAGAAAAAACATTGTTGTGCCATTGTTTTGTGTATAAATGCCTCCTTGCCCACAGCTTTACAATGGTGCTCAGCTCTGACTGAGATAGCAGGGCCTTAATCATCTTGAGAGAATTGAAAAGGGCGCAGTGAACAGCAACAGATAATTGCAGGCATTCACCTGTTGTTTCTGAGAGAAACTGTTTCATGGGGGAAGTGAATAAAAAAGAAGCAATAAAGGACTTAAAAACTCATGAACAGCTTGGTGCAAAATAAAAAGTAATTGAAGAGAAGCCCATTGAAGATAATTAAGCCAGAAAACATCCCTGGCTCAAGAAGTGATGCCAGGTGTGAAGAGCTGAAAGAGGTGCAAGTTCACTTTGTCTGTTCCTATTCTTCAAATGTTATCTGCCTGGAATCACTGTGGAAGACTTGACACTGGTCCGGACATATCTTTGGTCTTGATCATAACTGCTTGATCATAACATTTTAAAGTCAAATGTTTTACCAAACCTAAGAATTGTAATAAAACTTTACAGGCAACATTAAACAGAAGTAAAAGGAAACAATGCACACAGAAGAATATTTCCCATATTCTCTACCACACAGTTGAATGCTGAGCCTACCTATTACTTCTAGTTTTGACTTTTAGACAAAAGAACTGCTAAAACAGGAATCAAGACTTTGCATCATGGCCATCACTGTGCCACAAATCTTATACAGAATAACCTGAAACTAAAATAGTTGGAAAAAGGTTTTGGAAATGAACACTCAATCCTCAAAGAAAAAGCTATTCTATGGTCAGTGTACATCCTCCACTTACTAATTCTTCTCAGGCAGCTTCTCCCTACTTGGGAGAGCAAGCACAGATAGATACTGTGGCTACTGCCTTCAGCCATATGCTGACTGACCAGCCTGTACATGCATGCTGACTTGCGATCTAATTGCTGACCTTCCTAATAGCTACAGCTAGTTAAGGGCATCAAAAGTAATCTCTTCCTCTTTCCTACTAGCCTCCATGCTTCAAATCATTTGTGCAGAAACTCTGTATCTTTGAAACCTCCACTTGCCCTAGGTAGTGACAATTATCAATAGCTTACATTAAGAGTTTCGGCAGAGAATAACAGACATGCTATTTGCCTCACTATCCCTTTCCTTATTTTATCATTCTATATTTATTTACTAAACTATAACATATATAAGTATCTTTTTAGCATGCAGGCTTACTCACCTATTTTGTCAGAATCTGTGTGAACCGCCTGAATAACAGAAGTTCTGAGAATTACTTCAACATCTGAAGCTATTTTCAGAAGCTAGTAAAAAGAACAAAAAGAGAGGAACAACAGAGTAATTTAAATTATATATAACTATTTCTGAAGATATTTTCCATACTAGACAACTATTCAAATAATAAAGTCATTCAGTTCTACTATTCAGTTACTTATGTACTACATATACATTGCTTTTGCCTTGGAAGTTCTGGACTAACTTACAGATTGATATGTAAGTGGTCTTGACACAGAGCACATACAGAGGGAAACTTCAGTTCAGTAACACACACCAGTACACACATCTATGTACCCAATTAAAACTGCAAATTAATAAGGTGAGATGCAAGTACAATAACAATTAACTACTTTCCAATGATCAAAGACACTGCAAATGCCTCAAAAACATTTGATTTCCCTTAGTGAAAGGGCAATCTCATTCTTTCAACACTACTGCTCTTGAAATAAAGAGACTAAAACAAGGGCAAAACACGACAAGAATTAAGAATACTGAAGTTTCAAAGAAAAGCTATGCAGAAACAAGGCACTACCTAAAGATTAGCACAGGCATTAGTATTTGGCAAAAGGCCTAGAATTCCTTCTCTCACTAAGAGGATAAGCTGAAGCACCCTTGCTAGCTTTGCTGAGCCATTAAGAGAAGTCTAATACTTGTTTGCATGATACCTGGGTCAGAAATAAATGAAATGGTGCAAGTGAGACATTTCAGGAGACATGCTTACACTAGGATGTGGATCTTTGCAAAGGCTACAGCTCAGTACTTGAATCTACTTGACTGCATTTCTTCTCATGCCTTTCCCTTTTACGGGCTTGGAGCAGGTACCCTCCAGTTCCCCCTGCAGAAAAGCCCATTAGCAGCCGGGCTGCAGGCTCCCGAAGCACAGCTTCCTCTTCAGACTGATCTTAAGGGAATTCTGCTAGTTACTCTGACACTGCTCTACAAAACAACTCAAATCACAGGAAGCGGAAATAACCAAGGCAACTTTGTAAGTGCACTCTGGACATGAACTCAAACTGGTGCATTAGATTCAGCTGCCACCTTTCTCATTCTTATACTGTAGACAGTTACCTTCATCTCCTTATGTCAATGTCACAGCAAGCTTGACCCGTACAAGTACATACAGATACAAGTACTTGTTGACATGTTAGGATACACTGTAGCTTTCTATTCTGGCTGGTCAATATTCCATTTTTCAGTTGCTGTTCAAAGCAGAACACTAACAGCACCATGTTTATGCAAACAAGTGCCCAAACTTTCTCAAGTCCTGTAAATAATTTGATTCAGTTCCTCTGCAACCAAGTCTATTCAGTGTGTACACGTAATAAATATGACAGCTTCTGTGATGTTCTAGGAGTGTGTAGCTGGGAAGGAAGTCCTGTATTTCTTTAACTGACATAATTAATCAACTAACCCATATTAAAAAGTTACATATGTGTATTTTGTAGGTTGCCAATTATAACAAATACAGATTTCAAAATTACAGCAAATATTTTTCCTGCACTTGTATTAAAAAAAAACAGGCCTTAACCACATAATTCAGCTAATTGGACAGTAATAACACAAACACTGAGTATAACTACAGAAGGCTGATAATGAGCTGAAAATCACAAAGTCCTAGCTAAACAAATTATTTATGCTGCTGTTCAGTGGCTGGTATGAGGAAAAGGTTTATATTTCTTTCTGCAAGGGACAGATGTAGGCATTTTCCTCCAACCAGTGCCCAGTGACAATGTAAATACAGTCTCACAAAAAAAGGCTGAATGACAAGGACTAAGTTATTCACTCTATATGGATGTTAACAACTAAAATTATCTAAAATACAGAAGTTCCATTTCAGGCCTCAGTAAATTTTAGAAAAAATGATTCAGCAAAAAGTGTTAAGGTGCCAATTGAGTAAAGGTTACTAACTTAGTGAATTAACTAGAATTAATTAGAATGCTCTACTTTTAATGCATGATGAGGAAAGAAGCCAAAAAATCCCTGTAGTATAATTAATAAATACAACTACTACTATACAATACAACAATCTAACATAATAATTTTATTGGTTTTTTGCCTTCCACAAAAGATTCTGATTCATTTGTGATCTGTCAACAACTGAGCAGATTACTTAATTTCTCCGCAGGTTTCTGTGTTTGTCTACACAATGATCAGGTAAATTTAAGTAACCACAGTGCAGACAGATATTATAATCAAAGCATAAAATATTAACATGAAAATAGAAACTATAAACATTTTCTCCTATAATTTTATGAAAAACTTCAAAATAATCACATTGAATTGTGAGAACACATTTTCTACTTACATGTTTTCCCATGTACAAAATTCTGTAACATAGTAATACCACTGAAGGTATCTATATATTTATAAACACAGATCCAGGAAGAAGTCTTTCTAAGCTAATCTGCCTTTCGTGATGTTTCAATGTATTTACATTGGTTTAGAGATCCTTTATGTAAAAATCTCATTTCTAAATATTTTTATACAAAGCGGAAAAAGCCCCTAAACAACAGAAAACAAAAAAATACCTCATTTATCTTCTCTTCAGATTTCTCATCTCGGTTATTTCTGAATTCTTCGTTTATCTTTTGTCTTGCAGCTAAATAAAGCAAACAAAAAACTAAAGTGTGAACAAAAATTGTATTTTGAACATGTCACTGCCCCAAAGTTAAGAATCTTAAGTGCTTTATGGCACCTGCCTGGGGCACTCTTATCAAAGTATTTCAGTGTAAGATTTCCATATAATTCACCTGATGTCACATTTTAAGTTGACTGGTATACAAATAAAATAAGGTTCACTTGCAAACAGAACGCGGTTTACTAAAAAAAGCAGGATTAATCTCTTGAGGAAAAACCATATAGAGAGAATTAATTCTAATGCTTACTACAGTCAAACACGCTTTGGCTGGACTGAAGAGAGTAAGTTAAAAAACAAAAGGAAAAAATCTCCCAGGAAGATCAGGAAGATTCAAAAAGGAGATGTGTCCCTTCCAAAATATGGACCGGGTGCTTGAATCTAAGAAACATTTTTTTTGTTTCAAATTAAAGGATTTTTGATTATGAATTCACAAGTCTTCCTGATGATCACTTGAAAAATATGGAAGAGAATGCAAAGAAAGATTATGTTAAGAATTCTCTTTCTCTGTATTAAGAGAAGGAAGTTCCACAGAAATACAGGTAAGCATACACCACATAAAACGAGTATCTCACCTTCAAGGGCTTTGTTATCATTTTTAAAAACTTCTTGCCGTGTTCTGTGCAACAACTTAAAAAGCTTCAAAACCTGCCAATACAACATCAATAGAATTTACTTATTTGCTAGCAGAATTGTTAGTTAAAATTAACATTTTACAATTCAAAATGTTTTGGTTGAAATTTCACGTTCTTTCCTTTCAATACAGAATTTTATATGGAATCAGTATCTAAGATGCTTTACTTAAATTCCTGATAAAAAATCTTGCAGTCAAAGCAGATGTGATGCCAACAAAATATCAGAGAGGTCTGCATTGCTGGCAAAACAATCCTAAGTAATTATTTGGCATGATGGGAATATAATCCTGAAAATACATGGACACAAGCATTATTTATTGTGCCACCATCAAATAAACCTGACAAACTGGAATAATTCTAAAAGTCAAGTTACTTGAAGGCACTATCAAGGGTACATCAGAGGATATATTCTCCAGCTATTGTAAAAGACAGAAATAGAAATGGCTGAAGTATTCTCATATAATAATCTTCCACAGGTGGTGTGGCAAAACCAATGCAAAGTCCTTACCTTAAATGTAACTGCCAGGTCAGCAAATGAGAACTTCAGTAAAAGCAAACACTCAAAAAATTAGGATTTACAATGCAGAGAAGACACACCTGAATACGTATGAAAAGCAAAACCTCTGAGAATCACAGCTCACAGTCACGGGGTTTTGACTGATCATTCATACAGACTGTAATGAATTACTGAAATCCTCAAGTCCTTATGAGACTGTTTTGGTGTTTGCCACAGACTGAAAAGAATCTCTGACAAGCACCACAAAAATGTAATCTTGATAACAATATCAAGACACTCCCTGTAGTACTTCCTATCATGTTTTGGCATCTCTAGAGGGCACAATTCCAGGTAATTCATAATAATCTTAAACTGTTTTCTCACTATTAGTATTCCAAATATTTTTCAGAAGGACATAGAGGAAACACAGAGCTGTAACTCAGAAAAAATCCCAGAAAATCAACAGAGTCATGTTGCCTTTAATTACACCATTGCCTTTATGGGTGAATCTGTGGAAGGTAAACTTATAGAATTGAAACACAACAAATAAACTTCCTGCCTTTCAGATTATTTTAACATCCTAAAGTTTTACTTTCCCACAATATTTTTGCCATCTCTGTAGACAACAAATTAATATTACAAGTTGTATTATGTTGAAGACGTATGAAAGAATTTGAAGTTTTTTATGGTTATTCTGAAAAATTTGGTGAGCCATTTTCAGGCATCTTCCTACCCTTAAAGCAGTCTACAGCTTCCTCACAAGGTGAAGAGGAGAGGCAGGCACCGATCTCTTCTCTGAGGTACTCAGTGACAGGATCCAAGGAAATGGCCTGAAGCTGTATCAGAGGACACTTGGGCTGGGTATCAGAAAAAGGTTCTTCACCCAGGGGGTGGCTGGCACTGGAACAGGCTTCCCAGGGGAGTGGTAACAGCACCAGCCTGACAGAGCTCAAGAAGCTTTTGCACAACTCTCTCAGGCACATAGTGTGACTCCTGGAGATGTTCCTGTGCAAGACCAGGAGCTGCACTCGATCATTCTGGTGGTTCCCTTCCCACCCAGGATATTCTCCGATCCTATTTCTGCAAACTCCCCTTGAAAAATTTTCATTACACCTGCCACAGAGTAGCTATACTAGATGGACTCCATCAGGACACATTAATGCAGACTCCTCTGACCTCTACAGTCACCTGCTCTAACAGAGAGCTCCAGGAGTGCCTGTCTGCTGTACTCCCACAGATAGGCTTCAGGACACTTCTGAAGGAGGTACCGGCAGGTCATCACGCCGTAGGGTGATAATTCGTTTAATAAAGGGTTTAATAATTCGTCAAGTCCTTTTTTTTCCCTATCTTACTCTCACGAGACGTCCTTTTGATGTATTTTAACCTCTGCTTATCACATCTCGCTTCATTTTCCCGCAACGGCCTTTGACTGCAAACCCCTACTTTTTTTTTCCTAGTTTTGTGTCCTCCTTGTCCTGAAAGTCTATGTCTTTTGTCTCTACAAAAGCTACAAGGCTGCAGCCTGCCAGCAGTCGGCGGAGGCTCCCGCAAGGATATAATGTATGTGTATCACTCGCCTGCCCGCGGCTCCCCATGGCGGCCGCCGCCCGCACCGGCCCACCGACGGAAGTGCCGCGACGGAAGTGCCGCTCCGGGCCGAGCCGCGCCCTCCCGCGCCGCGCTGCTGCCGGTGCCGCTGCCAATGCTGCCCCACCGAGCGCCGCCCGCCGCCGCTGCCGTTCCGGGCAGCCTTTGTGCCCCCGGCCCGCTGCCTCCGCCGGCGGGGCTGACGCGGCCCTCACGGACTCACAGAAGGGACTTCCAGCTCGGGCTGGAAGGGACCACAGTGGCTCATCTGGTCCCTGTTCAAGCAGAGACATCCCAGAACACATGGCACAGGATTGTCTCCAGACGGTTCTGCCCGCACTGGGGGAGACGCCACAATGTCTCAATTCGCTCCAGTGCTCGCTCACCCGCACAGCAAAGAAGTTCTTCCTCGTGTTCAGGTGGGACTTCCTGAGCATCGGTTTCTCTCCATTGCCTCTTGTCCTATTGCTGGGCTCCACTGAGAAGAGCCTGGCTCCCTCCCTTCACGTACTGACAGACACTGACGAGGTCCCCTCTCAGTTTTCTCGAAGCTGAGCAGGCCCAGCGCCCACAGCCTTTCCTTGTACAAGAGATGCTCCAGTCCCACCTTCCCTGCCCTCTGCTGGACCCACTCCAGGAGCTCCCTGTCTCTCCTGTACAGGGAAGCCCAGAGCTGCACGCAGCACTCCAGATGTGCCTCACAGGACACGGCAGAGGAGCAGGAGCACCTGCCTGACCTGCTGGCATTGCTCTTCCTATTGCACCCCAGGACACCACCGGCCCTCTTGGCTATCGAAACAGTGCCAGTCCGCGGTATGACAGGGTCTGGCAAGGCTGCCACTGATGCAGGAGGAACTGAAGGGGGTCCGCAGTAGGCAGGCAGTGCTGCCCCACAGGCTTCACCACTCCACTGGAGCTCTCAGAGACCCGTGCCCTCCGAGGGGAGCCGTGGTGAGGATGAGGAGCTTCCCAAGGTACGCAGAGCACTGCCCAGGGTAGCACAAAGAACAGTGTGCTTTACTCTTTCTTCTGAACAAAAATCTTATTGTTTCAAATGGGTAACTGGAGAGCCATCAATTTGTTTGCAACACCTAGAATGGGCAATAAGTGATGATGTTTGCTGTTGCTTCAAATCAGTTTTTATTTTGCCACACTGTTTCCTTGCTCTTGCATTGGCAACCCTGCCAATGGCAGTTCAGAATCCTTCTCTGGATTCTTCTGGGCTGCCTTCTCCTTTTCCAGTCTATTTTTTCACCACTACAGAAGAAAAGTTGTGGTTACAGCTCCTTGTTTCTGCACTTATCAGTAGTATCTCAGGATCTCTCTGGTTCCTAGGTACCCCACTGTACTTAAAAGAGGCCAGCTCCACTTTTCAAGGACACGTTTGGTTCTCAGGATCAGCCGGCTTTTTTGCTGCTGGTGTTATCTGACAGGCATTTTTTTCTGTTCAGTCATTTCCCCTCTCTAGTCAGGTCACCTTGACTGCTCACATGAAGTTCCCCAAAGCCCTGGCTTGCCTTATTCACACCCTGGCTGACCAGCCCAGCCTTGGCCTGGCCATATCATGGCCATATCTGGTACTTCTATGAAACTGAATTGCTATTCTCTTGAAAAATAAACAAGCTTATAGTTCAGTAACACATCATTCAGCATTAGCTAAAGGCAGCATAAGGATTTTCTGTGTAATCAGCTTTACTGCTTGCTAGACCTCGAGCTTCAATACACAGTCCATTTAATCGTTTAATTGCAATTACATTGTAAGCTAATTGAAGTAAGGGAACACTAAACTATTACTCAATAATTTTAATATTTTATTGTTAATTAATACTTAACTGTAAGCATCTATTAAATACTCCCTTTTACTATGTAACTCATAGATAAACTTGATCTGTTAGCAGAAGTGATGTTTGTTCATAGATTTATTTCCAAGAATAATTATTGCAGATGTGAGTGAAAGAATTAGACCCTTTGTAAGGACCTTGTTTTATTCAAAATAATATACATTTTGCTGTTTACATGGTGAGACAAAAATATATGCTGAAGTCAACTATATGAAAAAAAAAGTTTTTGCTTTTTCAGAGAAACCTTTAACTTGTCTCTTTATGTCTTCTCTTAACATAGAAATATGCTTTCTAAACTGATTCCATGGCAACCTGTGGAACTAAAAATATATTACCATGTGCAAATGGATCCGAAATAAGTATTTGTATGTTAAACTCCTGAGTCTGTCTAACTAGTAATATCAGGTCTTCTATCCTTTCACAAAATACATTTAATTACTGAGAAAATGGGGGAATAAAATTAATCATTTATTTGCTGAATAACCATGGTTAGACAACAATATAATTCAAAGAAATTCATCCCTGAAGCACTTCTTTTAATTGTCGTAAAGCTCCAATACCATCTGTAGGACATATACATGTCAAAATATCTTAATCCAGAACCACCAGCTGAAGGAATATAATATAATTACAGTGTTTAATGTGTTTTATCAGAGTTTTGTTCAGGCTATCTCATGATAAACTGTTACAGAGTTATTACCAGAAATACATGACAAATTCTGCTCTTTTTGTAACAAGTTCAGGTAATCAGCTGTTGAACCATATTAGTTTTAAGCCACTTAGCAGTATTTATTCCCTGCCTCCCTCCAGAATGCTTTTCTGTGAAAATTTTGTCTAGAGACAAATATATATAAATGTCTATATTAATATCTTCCTAGACAAATCTTCAGGAAAATCAATCTATTTTATTTGTGAAGTTTAGAAAATCATAGAATCTAGAATGGTCTGGGTTGGAAGGGACATAAAAGATCATCTAATTCCAATGGCCCTATGGTGGGCAGGGACACCTTTCACTCAACCCAGTTTGTCAGAGCTCCATCCAGCCTGGCCTTGAACACTTCAAGGGATGAGGCATCCACAGCTTCTCTGGGCAGCCCGTTCCAGTGCCTCACCACCCTCACAGTAAAGAATTTTCTCCTCCAATCTTGCAGTTTAAAGCCATTCCCCCTTGCCCTGTCACTACATGTCCTGTAAAAACTCCATCTTCCTTGCAGGTTCCCTCCAGGTACTGCAAGGCTGCAATTAGGTCATCCTGAAGCTTTTTGTATTGAAGGGTGAACAAGCTCAGTTCTCTAAGCTTTTGCTCACAGGAGAGGTGCTCCATCACTCTGATCATCTTGGTGTCCCTCTTCTGTACTCACTCCAGCAGGTCCCTGTCCTTCCTGTGCTGGGACCCCAGAGCTGGGTGCAGGGTTCCAGTTGGGGTCTCAGCAGAGCAGAGCAGAGGGGCAGAATCCCCTCCCTGCCCTGCAGCCCCCGCTGCTTTGGATGCAGCCCAGGACACGTTTGGCTCTCTGGGCTGGGAGTGCCCATGGCTGGGTCATGTCCAGCCTCTCACCCACCAGCACCCCAAATCCTTCTCCCTAGGGGTGGTCTCAATCTCCCAGCCTGTGTTGATCGCAGGGGTGGCGCCGATNTCTCCTATTTTATTTCATGACTGGCGTCATATAGATTTAAAAAAAAAAATGAAAAAGCATTTACAAGTGGAGGTACAGGTGTGTAACTTTTGCGTTGTTCTCTGTGAATTACTGCTTGGCCATATTGATTAGTTTGTTTCATGGTTACGAAATTACTTGTGTGCAGAAGGGCTGACACATTAAACTAATCTTCTGCAGGATCGTGATTCCAGGAGCACCAAACACCTACAAACTTGTATTGAAAAGCTAACGGCAGCCCAGCCCGGAGCAGTCTGCAGAGGCTTGTCCCAAGAAATAACACCGATATACGGGTTGGATTTGATAAGTAGTACTTCTGCCTGCAACAGCCTCTCCCGCGATCGCACTACTTCTGCAGAGGCCCTTTACTTCGCAGTTTTGATCCCTACGCCGAACCTCCAGCAGCTCCTCCCGCCCGGATCCCTCCGCAGCTCCCGGGTCAACGAGGGCGCGCCAATGCGGGGGCGGGGACAAGAAGAAGAATGACAGCCAGATTCACCAATCAGACAGGCGGACTCGGCCGGCATCCGGCGTTGGCCCAATGAGTTGCGCAGGGGGCGTGGTCACGGGAGGAAGCCGCGGCTGACGGCCGGCGGGAGCCGCGCGGGATCTGCCGCCATGGCTGACGAGATCAGCAAGGCGCAGGCGGCGCGTCCTGGCGGGGACACCATCTTCGGGAAGATCATCCGCAAGGAGATCCCCGCCAACATCATCTACGAGGACGAGCAGGTGCGGGCGGTGCAGGGGCCGGGGGCGCCGTGGAGGCGCTCGGTAGCGTAGCGTGGCGGGGCGGGCGGGGCGCCTCCTCGCCTTCCTGCACCGTCCCTGGAGCTGCGTCGGGCTCCTTGCCAAAGGCCAAGGGTTTTCACAGCTGGTGTAGGAGGGTAGCCGTGAAACCTTTACCACCCGCACGCAGCCTCCTTGCAGGTCCCGAGCACCACAGCTAGCTGCTTTTGCAGGTCCCCATGTGCCTCTCAGTAGCCTTATGGAGGTTATGCAGCTCTGCTACCAGGCTTTGGCAGTGAACCTCCGAGAAGGATTGCTGGTATATCACAGGGCCTAAATGAAGTTATCAGCTTTAGAAGAAATGCAAGGGTTACTTCCAAAATGCAAACTAACTAGGATGCGGTATAAGATCCCCTGCGCTTTTTCCCACCTCCTCTTCAGATTGAAATACAGGATCCCCATTAACAGCAGCTTTTGCTTTTGAAATAAAGGATTAAGGATTCAGTTTGTCAGATTTATGCATGTAAAAATCGTGCATAGCTTGAAACAGTGTTTTCTTGATGGCTGGCAGAATTGTTGCAGTTGCCATCTGCTCTAAAGAGTATTGGAAATGTTCACTGCTTTCTGAAAGTCATGGTTGTGTTACTGCTCTGTGTTTGTGTGAAAGTGTGTGGTGTTTCTTTACTCTGGTCAAAGCTCTGTGGGTTTTTTCTTCATCTGTAATGACTACAGCAAAGTAATCTGAGCAGTACTTGATTAGGAATTGGCTTCACTGAGCGTATAACCCACTTTGACAGCCATTTGTGCAGAGTATTTTCTGGAAGTCTCATTACCTGCAGTGTCTCGCTTGATTTTTACTTCAAAGTACACAGAAATGTAGAATTTCTAGACTTTAGTTGACTGGTGGGTGATCTTCAATTAATTTTGTTGACTTTTTGGAGGTCTTTTTAGAGGCGTCTGGAAGTGTTTAAAGAAGAAGGGTAAGGAAGGCCTTTAATCAATAATTGACCTTCAGAGAAAGGTCATACTGAAAGGAAATACTGAAAAGTACAAAGTCTCTGTGGAATTATGCCTTATCACTGTTTTTCCAGTTGAATCTAAGCTTGCTGAAATGAAGTTTGGTTCCCCATGCACTCATTAACTTCTGTGGCTGTGCTTTTTCCTTAATGCTGCTTCTGCTTTCTGTATCATAGAAAACTATTAACTTCCAGTCTTTTGCTCCTTAAATTCTTTAATGTGGTTTGGCCATTTGTATTCTGCCTCCATGGGACTATATAATAGAAAAACTGCTTATAAAATGGGCAACTCAAAGTAAGATTTATTTGGGTGCACATTAGTTTTATTCATCAATTATTTACTTACTCTCCTTCTCTTTTGGGAAGAAATGAGCAGTTCATCAGAGCTTCAAAACTGGGCATTATCTTAAAGATACCTTAAAACTGGACAGATTTGGTATATAAAAGATAAGGTTTATACAAGATTAGTGCAAGCTTAGTTCAGGCTTCTCACCATTTTTACTCTTGACAAAAGCCACATTTCTTAGTAAAAGAAAAACTCAGTCCAGTTGCAAAGCAAATTATTGATTCACAAAGAAAAGTATCTACGAAATAAGCATTTTGAAGAATCTAGGTATGTGTTTTTAAGTATACACTGTCTGTGACATAATTCAATCAATAACTACCATGTGTTTTGCTGTTAAATGTGGTGGGGAAGGCAGAGATGTCTTGGACTAATGATGGCAGAGTGCCTGTTGTGAATCTGCACATTTGTCAAGGCTGCAGTAGCAAGTCCCAGTTTTGTGGTCGGCCATTTGTACAAAGAGACACTGCGTCATTTTCTCTTGTCTGTTGGAAGTTCCTAATTTGAGGTTTAGGTGGTGCATGCAGTGTCTGATTGGTTGTAGTTTTGGTATTTGCATAACTTCAGTTGAGATTCAACTACTCACTACAGACAGTTGTTTGTATTTTAGAAGTGATACCTTTCTGTCAGTTTGAGAAGGTCTGAAGCAGAGACTGTGTTAATGCATTACTCTGAAATACTTTGTGCTGTTGAGAACAGAAGTTAAATATGGCCTTAATTGCATAAGTTCAGTATCTTTGGAATTGCCTTGCTATCTTTGACCAAGGAAATACTCAGGCATAACTGGAAGATGTTGAGCAACTCTTTGCCATTTATTTTATTAAATGTGGTGTTAATAAAAAATAAATAAGCAAAATAAATAAGCATAAGTTTACTTTCTCTAGGCGTGCATGCCAGCTGCTCTGCTAGTTGTTATGCATGTGTTGCAAAAATAGATCTTGAACCTGATTGCTTATTACTTCGCTGAGAAGGCTGTAGCTTTTAAGCAGTACTTTACAGAGTAGTGGTTTTTTTCATACCAACAGGTTTTGGTAAGTAGTGTTTTTTGTTTAGAATTTAAAGGATGCAGAATAATATATCACTCAAGAAAAATTAGCATCTCTTCATGTGTTTGGGGTATGTGATAGTATGCTGAAGTATGTTTAGTGAGGCATATTGATTTACTGAAACTCTTACCTTTCTGTGAAGCAAATTATATTTTACCTGTTTGCTGTTCCTCCAGTGCCTCGCATTCCACGATATTTCACCCCAAGCTCCAACGCATTTCTTAGTGATTCCTAAGAAGCCAATTGTCAGGTTGTCTGAAGCAGAAGATTCTGATGAATCTGTAAGTACTCAAAAGGTTTTCTGTATACCAAACTCTGCTTCTAATTACTTCATAATGTCCCCCTTTTCCTTTGACATTTCAAAGAGGCAAAGTAGTTTTCCTATGCTATAATCATTGCTCTCTAGCTTAAAAAGATAATGGAATTAAGGTTTTCCAGTAAAACTAGGTCGAGAAAGCAAAATACATCTGTATGTGTGTATTTTCCAGGCAAAATGAATTGGCATTTTTTGTTTTATAATCCTGATGTCTGTTTTCATCATTTGCATGCAGTAGTACTTATTCTAATATGGGCTTGGGGGTTTCTAGCAGATCAGAGGTGAAGAAAAGGAAGGTTAGCTGAGAGGTGCTGAATATTTCATTTGTAACTGGAAACATCAAGCTCAAAGATTTTTTTAAACTTTACATGGTAAGATAAAGTTTCTTTTCCACCAGAATTATGTATTTTGTCTGAAGAAGTAGAGGGGGCTTCAACCATGAAGTAAATTTAGATTCTCTAACACTTGTAGTCTGTTACAGTTTTGCTTGAAAAAAATCAGTATTTTTATTTTTCCCCTATATTATGCATAGTCAGTCGTTCTAGTTTTTCTTGGAAAATGTCAGTTGCAGGCAGACGACAATTTGAAGAGCAGTGGCTGAATTTCTGAGAATTAACTTACTGGCTTACTGGTTCTTTGCTCTTATTCCTCCCCTTCCTGCTCTTTCCCCTTTTCTGTGTGTTTTCTGTTTGTTGTTTTTTTCCTTTTTTTTTTTTTCTTTCTCCTCCAGCTTCTCGGGCATTTAATGATTGTTGGCAAGAAGTGTGCTGCTAACCTGGGCCTGACCAATGGATTCCGGATGGTTGTGAATGAAGGGCCTGAGGGTGGGCAGTCTGTGTATCACGTACATCTCCATGTTCTGGGTGGTCGTCAGTTGGGCTGGCCTCCTGGCTAAGATTTGTACACCACAGGAGTTAACTGCATGTATACAAGTTACCACCAAATAGATCTAATATGTTGTCCATCGATCTAGCCACTGTTAGTGTATTTTTTTTTTAATGTGTGTCTACAGAGGGTAATAAATGCTCTGAACAATACTCGCACAATAAAGATTAAGCACGTGGGAATCATCTCTGTCTGGTGTGCCTTACTGATGGAAACAACTCTGAAGTTAAAATGTTGTTCTCTGGAGTTTAAAGCATGTAAAGTGTTCCAGTCTGCTGGAACCTTCTGTAGGTAATGATTTGCGAAGGAATTTGAAACCTGAAGATGCAACCACTTAGCAGACTTTCATGTCTTCTGGGAAGAAATCTTCTAAGCTTTTTGAATATGGTATGTAAATATTTGTAAAGCCCATGTAGGCTGCTGCTGAAATATTTTTTAAAAACTGAAATTCCGAACATGCTGTGCAGGGGCTGTGTCAGTGCAGTGCGTTGGCAACACACTCCTGTTGGAGCTCTCTGTCAGTGGCTGCATTATAAGTCTCTGTTTTTCCAGTGAGAATGGGTGAAACGACAGTCTTCATGGCAGCTGAGATAGTTCCACAGCACATGAGTACTTAAGCTGTCATTTTGATGAAATTGAGGAC
The DNA here is from genome assembly GCA_013399225.1 of Rhipidura dahli. Classification (NCBI taxonomy): domain Eukaryota; kingdom Metazoa; phylum Chordata; class Aves; order Passeriformes; family Rhipiduridae; genus Rhipidura; species Rhipidura dahli. Next base: position 446,378 of record VXAC01003573.1, on the reverse strand, counting down.
TTGAAATGAAAATACTGAACTGTTGTAAGATGTTCAAGGCATTTCTTATGCATATATATATTTTAGATTTCAGATTTTAGTGAGCAGATCTCCTTCAGCTAATAGTACTTGCTCTGTTTTGCTGCTTACAGTTGTTCATGCAACACAGTCATCAGATCTCCAAGACAACACATTTTCTTAAAGTTAGGGTTACAGATGTGTGTCTCCCAGTGTGAATACAGAACAACTGTTCTTTCTGATAAAGCTGTCACAACTAACTAGTTTTTTGGATGAGAGATACTTAAAAGCCTCAGATGCTTAGGTAAAAGCTGGTTATATGTGAGCATCAAAAGTGTTTAAGAAATGTGTGAGTTTGTGTAAAGTGTGTACAGGTAAAGCCAGTGAATTATATTTGCTGTTCAGATAAAACTGGCAAGTTTGGTAAAGCCATTTAAGTTCATTCAACTGAAGGTACTCTGTAAGTACTTCTGAATGTTCTGACCTTTCAGAGTTTTTACCCTAAGATGTGACTTAAACTGGAAAATCGGCTAGTACTTCTGAAGGGGGTTGGTCTATAGCTGAGTTAGTAATAAACAGGTGGTTCTGTAGTGGTAGCATAATGGCTGTTCTCCTGTGCAGCTTGCATAGAACTGAAGAAGAAAACCACCCGGTTCCCAGAGGTACAACATCCCTGGGCAGAAGCCGAATGTGTATCACAAGAATGAGGTATCACTAGCAGACACAGTGGGGCTGCAGTAAAGGTTTGTGGCTGGGAAACTGGCTATCACAACAAGTTCATGGAAGGCCCTTAAGGATAGTGAGATGAATCATCTGCATCCGGATGTGAGAAGGGACATGTGACATTTGTTCTGGTTTGACTTTCCTAGTTCCTGTTGCATGTACTTTTTACCAATACTGGCATATGTGATTTGAAGCATGACTGGTGAAGTTTTCACTGCTGAACCCAGTATGAAAGTAATGCAGTAAAACGTTCAGTTTTTTTTATTATTTCTGTAAACTTTAGTAGTCTCTGTTGGAATTTGTGTCTTAATCTTCCATATAATACCACTGTTACATCACTCCTAATCAGAGATAACCTGTCTGAGAGAGAAAGCTAAACTGCACATATGAAATTTATGTCAGTTTTTTAAATGCCAGATACTGAGTTTGAAGTAACACTTCTAGGTATGAAATTTGTCATCCTTTTGGGTATTGAGCTGTCCAGTTTTGTTGAGCCAAGCTGTCCACCTGTACCCATGCAGTTCCTGAAAATCCTGTGACAGTAACAATTGCAGGTTTGGATAAGTCATACTGAGGCTGCAGTTGACTTATTTTTTCCTTCCTGTTTGCTGTTTTCTTGTGTGTTAGAACTCATTTTTGTGGACCACACTCAATTTTTGTGGAATTTCTCTCAGGAGCACTGTGTTGATATTTTATTTGGCTATGTTTGCATTTGCTATGGATTTAAATACAAAGTTCTGTCTTGATTTTTCTGCTCCAGTTACTGGGGGGAAAACCAGCCATTGCAACAATTCCTTTTACTTCTTAACAGATAGGAAATGTCTGGTAAACTAGGTAAAATTTAATCTTGTTTTTTTGTCATTTCCAGTTACAAATTTCTTTCCTTTTGAGAAACTCTGTATACTCTAGCCACTTCACAGCTGATCTTGAAAGAACTGGGGGAATAGCAAGACCTAGTCTAATGGTGTTGGGCAGAGCTGTTTGCCAGTTTTGACCATTAGGTATGTACCCTATACCTATCTGTTATCAAGGATTTGGAGAGGAAATGTGAGCTTTCATTGGACTGTGATGTGCATATACATGACACATGGTGAAGTTGCAAGGCTGCCAGGTAGGAGAAGAGTCTTGGATATGAGTCTAAAATTCAGTCTTTTGGATAGAAGTTGGAGCGGTGATTTAAGGAGAAGTCAGTGCTTTAGTAACTGGGTTAGGACCATGACTATTTGGCAGTAGGAAAGCTGGGAAATACTCCTTTTAAGTGGGAAGCTTCAAGAAAGCAAATTGTCCTGAGAAACAGAAGATCTTAAGAGAAAAAAACATCTAGAGATTCCAGTAGAAGGAGACTACCTCTTCTCTACTTGTGGTAAAAGTGAAAAAGAACTGGCAGTTCTGCATGCAAAGGATAAAAAATGTAAGTATTACCCCGTAGGGTGTTCTGTATATTGTAAACCCAGCAACACCTGTGAAGATTGTACTCAATGATCTTGGAGGTAGTTTCCAACCTTGATGGTTCTGTGACTGTGACATGTTATGGAGTAGATGTGAATAGGGTTAATTTGGTCTTGCTAAACTTGCTCAGAGTCTCACTGGACAGAAAGCTCTTGGGATGTGAAGGGTAAAGAGACAAAAACTGAGGCTGGAGCTCTAGTTACTGACCCCTTTTCTGTGAAGGATTTGGGCTGTTGGTTTGGCTGAAGGACCAGTCAATCTCTTACAACCTCTTACAGACTTCAGTAGCAGAGAAGAGAGTTGAGAATAATTATACACCAAAACAATCAGGTATTTTTATTTTGTTGTCATGGTAGCTGTACTTCTGTCAAATTTTCATTGAACAGAATCACAGAATGTCCTGAGTTCAGAGGGACCCATTAGGATCCTGGACTCCTGGTGCTGTGCAGGACAACCCAAGAATCACATGTGCTTGAGAGCATTGTTCAAAGACTTCTTGAACTAGACAGGCTTGGTGCTGTGACTGCTTTTTGAGAAGCCTTTTCCAGTGGCCAGCCACCCTCTTGGTGAAAGACCATTTCCTGATAACCAATCTAAACCTCCCCTGATTCAACTTCATGCCATTTCCTCAGGACCAGTTACTGGTCATGCGAGTGAAGAGATCGGTCCATGCCCCTCTGCTTCACCTTGTGAGGTTGTTGAGGACCAGAGTGAGGTGTCCCTTCAGTCTCCTCCAGGCTGAACAGACCCAAGAGACCTCAGCTGCTCCTTTTAAGACTTCCCTTCAAGACCCTTCACCATGTCCATGGCCTTCCTTTGGAAGCTCTCTAGTAACTTTATGTCTTTTTAGGTTGTGGCACCCAAAATTGCACACAGGTCTTGGGGTGAGGCTGCTCCAGTGTAGAGCAGAGCAGGACAACCCCCTCCCTTGCCCGGCTGGCGATGCTGTGCGTGATGCCCCCAGAACACAGTTGGCCCTCCTGGCTGCCAGGGCACTGCTGACTCAGATTCAACTTGCTACTGGCCAGGACCCCCAGGTCCCTTTGTGCAGTGCTGTTCTCCAGCCTCTTGTTCAGAGGTCTTCATACACCCAGGGTTGCCCCACCCCAGGTGCAGAATCTGGCACTTGCCCTTGTGAAACTTCATACGGTTGCTTATTGCTCAGCACTCTAATTTGTCAAGGTCTCTCTGCAGGGCCTTCCTCTATCCTTGAGGGAATTAACAGCTCCTCGCAATTTAGTGTTCTTGGTAAACTTACTTAATATTCCTTTGAGTCCTATGTCCAAGACATTTTTGAAGATGTTGAAGAGAAGTGGACCTGTTGAATTTTGTAAATGTAAAAATTATGTTACTGTGAAGAATATAATGAATTTTCTAGAAGCTTAATAAAACATCATACTAATATTTGAAAGATAGAAACTGTATGTGGAAAATTCTCACCCTATTGTGTCATAGTTAAGAATGAGAGCACTTTTGCCTTGCCTGTGGCTTGTATTTTGTAGAAAACTCTAAAGGGCCCTGGAGTATCCTCTTGCCAAACAAGAACAGGTCTGTCAGTTAATTCATGAAATACACATCTGCTTCAGGTACTTTACTTTTCCTGTCTTGAGAGTGCCAGTCTTTAAGTGCTGTTTTACATAAGCAAGGTGATATTATCAGTATTTTAGACAATCTCAGCTAGCACTTTCTGAGGCATCTGGTTGGACCAATCGGCTTTAGTCCTGTACAAGGTCATTTATCCTTGCAGAATGGGGATACTGCTTTATATCCCTATGCTTCTTATTGTTAGAGTGTATGGTGTGTGTGGAATAGCAATTCCAGAAGCATAATTTCAGGAAGAAAATATTTGTGGGGAAAAGGAGAAGAAGAGGTGAAGAGAAAAATACCTTTTTTTTTTGCATGGTATAGTATATTTCTGGTGTTTTTCTCTCTGCATACTTTGAGTGCTAAGGTGTAGAAATCTGGAGGTGAAGTTGCATAGCTCCCAAGAGTGGTTGCTTCTCCATGATTTAGCTCCATGCTAGGTAGGGGTTTCCCCCTGTCAAATAACCCAGTGGCAAGCCAAAGGAAGCTCAATGCCTTGATTTGCATAAGAGCTTATCCACCTGTCCATAACATTTCGGTACTCTTCCACAGAAGTGAGGTTCCAATGTGCTACAGTGACAAACCTGACGTCATAATACTTGCTTAGGTCTTCCTTTCTGTCATCTGTTGATTGGAATGCATTCAATGATTAAGTTGCGAGTTGCACTGCTGCTTATTAATAGTATTAATTCTTTTTTATTCCTAATAATTTCTGGTAAAGGATTTAATGTGATGTAATTTTTAGTCCAAAGGCTATATCCCATAAATTGTGTCTTGTTCTTAGTTTAGCTAGAACAGTTGGGTTTATGCTTGATGGAATTAATCAGCTCATCGCTTTCTTTTCTGTAGTAAGAAAAACCTCATTTGACTCTTAATATGGTGGGTTTTTCTATCATTTAGCAGCACAGCAGCATCCACAAAATTGCTTCTGTTTTTATTCACAGTAGAGCAAAAACATGCATTTGCTCTTTCAGCTGTGACATGAAAACACTCAAGTTTTGAATCAGAAGATGTGAAGTAAGTGAGAGTCATGGTACAGTTCACTTAACGCTCTGAGGCACCTTGTTGATTTCATCTCAGTTTCCCTGGAGACTCCACTTATTCCATTAAGTCATAAGCTAGCCCAGGGCCTTCCTCTGTTATTTCTGCACAAACAGAATGGAATTTCAGCTTCATGGCCAAACAAGATGCATTGTGACTGTATCCCATGGTTAGAATGCTTATTTATATTCAGTGAAGCTTAGCTTAGAGGAATGTGGAAAATACTGTCACTCTGGTCCCGGAAGGTGTGTTGAACACTAACATGAGGATCAGGCTAATATTTTGCAGAGGAAGATGGGAACAACAAGAGGGTAGAATTACATTCCTGTATTTGAAACTCAGGTCTTTTATCTCATAGTAACGGCATTTGGGATAGAATATGGTGACTACTTTAAGTGCAAAACATAGGATGCAGGGGTATACATTTTTTAATAATTAGTATTTTCCTTCAGACAGCTTTTCAATTAAAAGAAGAAGAAAAAATTCTGACTGTGATATGTGTTCTGATCTTGCTGAGGCAATGCTATGTGATGTCTGACTCTATGCGTGTGTACGTTATGCTGTAATGACACTTTCCCTCTTTGAAAAAATACAGGTAAACACAGACCTTTCCGGAGATAACCAGATCAAACAAATTGGTTCCTTGAACATTTAAGCACTTGTGTGTCAAGAATGGTGTTCTGTCTGAGGTTTTTGGACATGGGTGAGCTACATGTCTCTGTCGTCTTTATTATCATTATCTTCAGACTTGAATGAGAGGCCATGTGTGTTACAGAAACCATCAGTGTAAGTAGAAGAGTGTCCTGTCTATTGCAGAGAAATAAAAAATGTTTATGAAATTCTTTCAGACCTTTACAGCAGCACATTTACCTTTGTAAGAGGTTTTAGTTTAGATTGTTTATGATTAGTGGTACTACTTCTTCATCAGTATGTTAAGAAAGTGGTTTCCTGAGTTTATCCTGTGTATTATTGCAGAAAAAGAGAACGTGTAGCAGAATAATGATCCTTGTCATTAGAAGAACAGACTTCTTGAGTCAGATTGAGATTAGATCCCATGAGAGGTAGCTGTGGAGAGGTCTAAGACAGTTTTTTGATTGTCAAGAATAGCCTCCTTTGGGCTTAGTAACTACATTGAAGTTCACATATGGAGGGGATGTGTCAGGGGGTCCACATGGTTTAATGGGGAGCTCTGACTAAACTCAAGTGTGAAAAGCACTCATACACCAGTGGAAGGGGGAATGGGCTGCATGGAAGAAAGAAACATTTCTCAAATAGTGTGAAAGAGCCAAACTCCACTGGAACTGAAACTTGTGGTGGATGAGAAGGGCACAAGGGCTGTTAAAGCTGCTTAAGCGGCAAGAGCAGTTTAAGGAACATGTAGACCTGCTGAAAAGATGAGGTGGTAGACCAAGTGACACAGAAAATAGGAAAGACTGAGTAGCATTTTTTGTTCTTTTTTTACTGGTAAGGTCTGCTGTAAGGTCTCCTACGCCTGTGTACACAGAGGCCAGGTTTGGAACACAGTAAAGAAAGATTGAGTTAAAGACTTCTTAAACAATCTAGACTTATGGAAAAGGTCATGATACAGAGCAAGGTGCATCCGGTGCTGCTAAGGGTACTGGTCAATGTCACTGTGAAACCTTTCTCTATGACATTCAAACAGTTATGATGCCTGGGTGAACTATATTATGACTAAAAGAAGGCACACATCACAGCTAGCCTGAAGAAAGATAACATGGATCTGGGGAATTTCAAGCCTAATTGAAGTCTTCAGGAAGGTCATCGAGCCAGTCTTCTTGGAAATAATTTCTTCAGGAAAATGGGATTGGGTAAAGCAAACAACAGAATTACCTGTTCAGACTGTGCCTGACCAACATGATTGCCTTGTACAATGACGTGATAAACAGTGTGAATGTGGAGAGAGCAAAATAAGTGACACAGTGTCTTTGTATCTGAAGGGGAGAAACATGACTGGATTGGTAGAATTCCAGGTGGGTGGAAAACTGGCTGGACTCATGGGTTCAAAGAATAGAGGTTCAAATAGTGGCTGGTTAAGCATGACATTCCTCAGGGTTTTGAATTGCTAACATTTATTGTCTTCACCAATCACCTAGAAAATGGGATGGAGTACACCCTCAGGATATTTAGAGGTGACATAAAATTGGGGACAGAAATGATTGATGAGATGGAGGTCAGGACTGGTATTCAGAGGCACAAGTGGTTGAAGAAGCAGACTGATAGGGACCTGAAGTTCAACAAAGTTGCTGAGCTCTGCACTTGGAAGGGACCAGTCTCACACAACAGATGGGGACTGACTGGCTGCAAAGCTTTCTTGCAAAGTAGGATCTCAGATGTCTGGTGGACAAAAAGTAGAAGAAAAGTCAGCAGGATGCCCTTTGCAACCATGAAAGCAAAGCCAATGTGCAGCATTAGGAATGATTTAATTGAGGGAATTCATTAATCCCCTCAATTCAGCACTTATGAGATGGTGCCTGGAGCGCTTTGTGCAGCTTGGGCTCAGTAGGACAAGAAAGATGCAGATATACAGGAAGGAGTCTAGTGGTGAGATACTGAGAGGGTGCTGAAGCACATGATACTCAAAGAGAGAATATCCTGAGAAATTGTGTTGGTTTGTCTTGAAGAAGGAATGGCTTGGAGAGGGCTTTCTCTTAGTGGCTTTTTAGTGGGTGGTTGTAGAGAATTCAGGCTTCTGGAGGTGCAGAGGGACAGGGTAAGGATCAATGGGCTGATGTTGTAGCAGGCAAAGTTCTGAGTAGGAATATTAGGAAAGATTTCACAATGAGAAAGGTTAATTGCTGGAGGAGATTGCTTAGAGAGCCTGTGGAGACTGGAGATGCCCAAAGCTTGACTAGACAAGACTGAGCAATGTTTTCTGACTTAAAAGCTGGCTCTCATCTGAGCAGAAATATGGGCTAGACAGTCACCGAGGGTCCCTTCCAACATTGTTCTGTGCTTCCATTAGCAGCAGCATAAACGTCTTCTAGGAATCATCAAAATAAAGTGATGGCAAGAAAGCCGCAAGGCAAAAGACCCAAACAGTCAAAATTACAGAACTGAAATAAAAAAATGTGAGGAAGAAGAGTTGTTTGTATCTGTAATCCTGTAAGTTTGAAATTTAAATGCCGTGAGACTTTGTAAGTTTGTGTAAAATTTATGACATATCCTACCCCCTGTCTTGAGGCAGGGAGAAATGCCATATTAAGCTGCTCATTGTTAGCCACAATTAATTATAAATCAATGTCTGGAAACAATCAGAATGTGGAGCATATTTCTTGCAAGCACAAAAAAGAGAAAAGAACACAAAGAAATGGAACAAAGGAGAATTAGAGATCTTACGCCGTTATGAATAGACTAAATTTTCTGTATTGAAATAAGCATGATTGTTTTTTGTTTTACAGGATATAAATTTTAAGAGAAGTGTGGACAATGTTCCCCTAACTCTTTGCATACACTCATGGATTGCAGCTATCTTGGGACATTAGTCATCCACTGTTAATTCCCGTGTGAACTCAGAAAAAGCAGATTAACTTGACACAGTGGAGTGGTTACACAGAAACAGAAAGCTGCTCGATAGGAGGTACTGGAGTCTGAAACTCCAATTCCCAGACTTCTGGTTGTACCTTAGTCCTCTTGCATCTTCTTAAGAAAAAGTGAAAACAAAGTTGAACATGTTACATACTTGCCAGTATTGTAAATTTTGCTGCAAAGGTTTATGAAGTTAATTTGGTTAGTTGGTACTGTGATGTAATCAAACTGGAAAAATTATTATATCCTCTGTTAATTAGATTTTTCTGTCTTTTGAAATTATAATTCAGGAGGATTGATGAATTGAAAAATGACAATATTTGGTGGGCACAAATGTTTAAAACCATCTTCACAGCCCTGAATGAAGCAGCTGGCTGGCTAATCTAGGCACTTGTGGCCAGACATTAAAATTCTTCCTCTTTTCTTTCCCTAAGCAAAATAAGTTTTTGTTGGTTAGCAGTACATTTTTTTAACTCACTGTGATCAGTCTGAACTTTTTGTAGCTCTCATTTGAAAATCTCTGATAGATTTTAACAAAATAACTCTAAATTAGGCTTTCTCAACGAAATTTTTTATTAATTGTTTATCTTAGACTTATGAAATGTACTGCATCTGATACATTTCAAAACTAAATGTAACAAAATGAGATTAAAAAATTGAATACATTTTAAAAATTAAATAAATTGTAAACAGAACAATGGATAATTGAATAAAACAGTAAGAAAGACTACAATAATCAAAGATTTAATAATTATGTGGCATAATGGAAAGGAAGAAGGCAAATCTCAAGGCAGATAGCAGGATAATGGGATACTGAGAGTAGATTAAATAAATATGGCTTACTGAACATGACTTCAGGTCCAGATACTGAGTATCGTATTAAGTATAATTTTAATGTGTATTTTATTGAAGTGTTTTTCAAGTGCTCTTAACAGATATTTGCCTTTGTCATTTACACTGGTTTCCGTGGATCCACATTCAGCCCTTCCTGAGCACTTATAAAAATACGCTATGTCCTGTCTGGCTACATCAGGACATATTAAAATATTAAAATATATAAAAATCATTGCAGTAGCGAGCAATACTGTCGTCCAGTGAAAGACATCCAGATTCTCGTGTGTGTTCTGTAACTGAAATGACACGGGCTTTGTAAGCGGGGTCCAGTGAAAAATGCCACACCCAGGTACCCACGGCGAAGCGCCCTTGTCTCTTTGTTAGACGCAGCAGCATGCTGCGCTTCCAGGGGCAGGATCGCGATGCCTCGGAAGGGCGGCTGCAATTCCCGATCGAGTCTCCGTACGTGTGCTGCGCGGCGCGGCCACGCGGGGGCAGCCTGAGACCGCTGATGGACTCGGCCTCCGGCGGTCCGAGCGTCTCGGCTTTCCTCTCCGTGTGACAGTGCTGAAAGAGCTGCTAAGTTTTTTCCGTCAGTGTTAAGTGACTGCAGCATTATTCACTATGGGCTGAATAGTCGGAGCATGCTAACAGCAGAAGTTGTAACGAAAAATAGGTGATGCAGACTTTTAAATGGCTTCTGCTCTGATGCACAGTATTTCTGGTTGGCAGAACAGCATTCATCACTTCAGCGTGGGTTAGATTACCTTTTTCCAGAGTTTTAGCTTCTAATTAGCTTGACACAATCTTAAGAGCTGCAGTGTGTTAGTTTAGGAAGAAAAGTCTTGCTGGTGTCCTTGTGCGTCATGTATTGATTGCCCTTGAGAATTCATTACATACACTCATGTTTGTAGGAACTTGATGTTTCTGGAGAGTCCTTTCAAAGAATTATCAATATAAGTTCTACAAAGATGACATGCATTTCATGTTTTGAAGGTGGCATGTGTAAAAACTTATCTTCACATCTATTATATAGTCACTGCAGGCACATAAAAACTAGGTGGCTGCATAACTCTTTACAATAGAAATCCTACCTTTGTTGTCTCATGATTCAGACAAGTACTGGATTGGTGCAGTGTATCATTACATTTCTAGAACTGTATCAGGACCCTTAGCAGAAAAGGGTCATTGAAAATCTCTGAGTATCTCAAAATAGCTTAACAACCACTTAGCTGTAATTATATAACAATGCAATCCTTTTTTCAGAAATGCTTTGGATTTATGCACTATTCTAGAAAAGCGCATACTGAATAATGCTGTAGTCACTTAACATTGACTGAAAAAAACTTAACAGTTCTTTTAAATCACTCTTCAGGTAAAGAGTTGCATTTCAGTTAGGAGGAGCATTAAGGTACAAAATGGGGACTGAATGCCAAGTGTTGTCAAGGGTATTCTGAATGTCACTGGCTCTTTCATTTTGCTACTTGTTGGTTTTTTACATTTATTTTTTAAATATTTTTTTTTCACCTGCAAGTGGGATTATATCTGATTCACTAGCTCCTTTCATTTAGACTACAAGTAGTGCCTTGAATGGCTGGAAAACTTACTGAAGCAGGAATCAATCCTGTGTATGTCATGGACAAACACTTCAATTAACCCAGACAGCTCACAAGATGAGGTCCTTGAATATTCTTCTGGTCAGAGGCACCTGTTTGTTTGCAAGAGCATAATGAGTATATGTGGTGCTGAATAAATCAATCCAGATTAACGGAAAAAATAATCCAGGTGTGCTCTTTTTTGGTTAGCTGCAGACCTATGTTAGAATAGAAAGCACAGTAAAAACTGTGTTGCAATTCTAAAATAGAAAATTGTATCAATAAGTAGTGGAAACTAATGAGAAGATTTTTACTTCAAGTTACACTGCTTCATCACCTGTAAATATCCTTTTCAGTCTACAAGAAAAACGTCTGTATTTTCTGTGTTTTTTCTTAGTAGCTGCATATGTGTGTATGTCTCTATATTACTGTTGTTAAAACAGTGAAACCAACAACATAGGACTTTCTCATGGAATCAGAAACCAGATGAGACCTTTAACATAGTGTGTGTCTCATTTCAGGCTTTAGGCTGCTGGTGCTCTGAAAAGGTGAAAATGAAGTAGAGAAAGATATATTTTCTGAATCTTAATATCCAAGTCAAAGTAATTTTGAGAACACTACTTTCAAGGTGTAAATTGTTTTAAAGAATCTTAATACGTAATTTCAAATCTTTTAGCAGTACTTCTTTTAAGAAGTACATAGTTTTAAGGGTGTTATTATTTAAAAAAAAAGGGGGAAAAAAAGGTACTGAAAACTGGTAATATAGTTTGGTCCTTGTATTGGGTTTGCATGCCAGGTTTTGGTAGTGGGGCTGTTTGTGGGGGCTACAAGGGGTGGCTTCTGTGAGAAGCAGTCAGAAGCTTCTTTGTGTTCAGCAGAGCCAGTCCCAGACAGCTTCGAGATGGATGTGCCACTGGCCAAGGCTGGGCCAATTAGAAGTCATGGTAACTCCTCTGTGATAACTTATTTAAGAAGAAGAAAATAAAGTTATTTCACAGTTGTAATTGTGGCCAGAGAAGAACAGAGCGAGAGGATCAAGAGCACTGCAGACACCAAGGTCCATGAAGGAGAATCAGAAGCTGCTCCGTGCACCAGAGATGAGACTCCCCTGGTGCAAGCCATGGTGAAGCAGCTCCATGGGGATGCAGAGATCCACCTGCAGCCCCTGGGGGAGCCCCACACCAGAGCAGGTGGATGCCTGGGGTCAGGAAAACTAAGGCACAGCTGGAGCTACTTTATACAAAAGGCGTAAAAAATATTAAGGGCTTCCACAGGCATGTTAATCAGAAAAGAAAGACGCCACTCCACACAGCTCTGAGAAATAAGGCAACTGGCATGGAGACACTGAGGTCAAGAACTGCACTGCCTCAGTTTTCACTGATAATTCTCTTCCTGCTGCTATTAAGTCCCTGCAGGTCAAGAGAGGAACTAGAGGAATGAATTTGTGTCTACCATAAGAGATCAGGCTCAAGACCATCTAAAAAACTAAAAACATGGGACAGAATGAGATGCATCCTAGAGTCCTGATGTAATTACTAATCCAAAAGCTCAATGACCAAATAGAAAGAAATACTGAACCCTGCCCCTCAGGAGTCCATACTGGGACCAGTACTGTTCAATATTTTCATATCAGCATAGACAGTGGGAGTGAGTACATTCTCAGCAAGTTTACAGATAACACCAAGATGAAAAGAAGGCCAGGTGCAAGGTCCTGTATCTGTTCAGGGCAGTGACCAATATCAGTATTTGTGGGCAGATGACTGGATTGGAGACAGCTCTCAAGAGAAAGAGTTGGCCATATTAGTAGATGAAAAAGTAGGTATGAGCTATCAATTTGCACTTGTAGTGTAGGAAGTCAATCATATCCTGGGGTGCATGAAAATGGGCATGGTCAGCAGGTGCAAGGGGTTATTCTTGCCTTCTGCTCTTGTGTGACCTTACCTGGAGTTCTGTGTCCAGCTCTGGGGCCCCCAGTACAAGAAAGACATGGATTGATGGCCACAAAAATAATCAGAGGGCTGGAGCATCTTTCCTTTGAGGAAAGGCTGAGATAGCTGGGGTTGTTAAAGCCTGGAAAAGAGAAGGCTGCAGGGAGAAGTTACAGCAATTTTTCAGTATATGAAGGAGATGAGTTAGCAGAAGACAGCCAAAAGGCTTTCTGAAATTGAAAGAAGGTAGATTTAGATTTGATACAAGGAGGATGTTTTGTATGATAAGGTTGGTAAGACACTGAAACAGGCTGCCCAGAAAAGTAGATGTCCCATCCCTAGAAATCTTTACAATCAGGTTGGATGAGGCTTTGAGTAGCCTGATCTGGTGAAAGATGTCCTTGCCTTGGGCATGGGGGTTGGACTAAGTGAAATATTAAAGTCTCTTCTAATGCTGCCCAGACTGATTTTGTGTTATTTGCTGGGAACTACTCAGTTTCCTACCTGTATCTTGTGATTGTCTATATGAAAATGTACAAGACTGTACTTGCTTTTTCTCATTGGAATATGCAAATCATATCAGAATATGACTGGGCTTCAGTAGATAATTCTTTTTTCACAGGCTAGGTCAGATGCTTCTTGATTTTATCACCCGTACAACAAAGATCAGCCTTCAACAAGCATTTATGGGAGCAGAGTTTAGTCCTTGAAATAATAACACATGTGGAAAGTCAACATGACAGAATCAAGCATGAGTCAAAATTAGCAAAAATGTTAATGGAGTCATATTCCCAGCATATTGCTCAGTACGTCTGGGTTGTGATTGCCTTAACTGGAACAGTGTCAACTCAGGTTTCCTCAGCTTTATAACTAGAAGGAAGCCAATGTATTAGAAGTACTATCTGTGACTGTGGTTAAGGAACGTATTTTTAAATAGTCTGTTTAATGAACTGCAAATGTTTGCATTTTCTTCCTTAGATTTCTACTTTAGATTGATTAAATTCAAGCTGACAGAAAAAAAAAACCCAAACAACACACTGGTTTAGTTTTAGTGCTTCTGACCACTCTAATAGAGACATTCTTGTTCAGCTGCAGCTCACTTTATTTTTACATTTTCACAGTGAAGAGATATGGATGAGAGATGGAAGGTGGAAAATTAATTTGGGAACAGTAACTTTTCATTTTTCTAGGACCTCTGAAAGCATTATAAAGGCACTGAATCCCTAGGGGAATACAAGGCAGTTTTGAGATGCCTGGCAATCCAGGAAAGAGGAGAGTCATAAGAGGCAGTGCGTCTGTGTGCTGACCTGAAGAAGGACTGCTTAATGTTCTTGCTTCTCTCCCTAGGAAAAAAATAAGTCAGAAAGCCACAGATCTATTTTCTGTCTTTCTGGAATGTGTAAGTTTCCATGTTGCTGCTCATTTCTGTCTCATTTTTGAAAAGCCCTGACTTGGTCTGTGCTCTAGTGGTTTCAAGAGTTCATAGCTAAAACTTAAAAGACACCAGACTACCTTTTCTTTCCACATACTTCCACCACTGCTTGCCATTCTTTTAGGTATGCTCTGAATCAAGGAGCTTGGACTATACTAAGCCTTACTTTTTATAGGAGACTGTTTCATATAAGTTAATTAAAATTATTTTAAAGTGGAAATATTTCTGGTGAGCTTTTATCACTGACTGATAATTTCAGGAATCAGTTTTTCACTAGCCTTTGGGTGCAGTTTATCTTTAAAAATATAAAATACTTTTTTGTTTCTGTGTTTGAGGTAATTTTGATATCCAGCTATGAGCTGATTTGTGAGTTTTGTGTTTGGATACAGCAGAGTGCTTCTGTGGGAAAATAGGCTTCATTCTTCCATCATATCCTGTTACCAGCTTTCATGAGGCTACATCTGTTGAAAAAAAATAGGCACAGGTAGAAAAGTGATTTGAGCTTAGGGAAGTTCTTTGTAAGATACTCAAAATGTAGCTCTGCTAATGAATGAAAATAACCAACACCATAATAACACTAAATCCTCACAGGGAAAGAAGATCAGAAAGGAGACAAAATTAGCTTAGTTAAGATGTTTGTCTTGATTCTAAGTGGAAGTTGGAGTCTTGTAATTACAAGATTCTTAGCAAGGTTAAGGCTTTTTGCCTATTACAATGCTGCTTTTTCCAGAAAAGAGCAGATAGCTCTTGTAAATAGGACTCTTAAACACACATGAAAGCTATGGTTTATTTTCTGTTTATTCTTACACTGCTTTCCTGTGAGCATTAATGTATTCTTATCCACCAAAGTATCAGGTATTACTGTGAAAGCTACATGTGTGACATAGTATTAGTTGCTTCATTGCTAATTTCTGTTTATATTATTGGAATTAGTGGGGGATTTTCAAAGATGCTGGCCAGAATGCTGAGCTTAAGTGAAATATTTTGGTTAGCTATATGTAAGAAATACATTAGTGTAGCCTTCCCTACTCTGTTTCCCCATATACCTGAACATTAGAAGGAATAGTTAGTCAATGCTTCAATTCTGAACCTGCCTACCACTACTGGCGATGTAGTGTCAGTGATAAAATTTGCCAGTCTGTTTGATAGAGGTGAATTATTTTTGGCTATCTGTTCAGGGATGTAGACACTAAAAGAAGTACGGAAAAAAAGAGTGAATTCCTCTGGGCTTGAATGTAGTGACTGGAAGGCTCAGGGCAGCATACAGAAGACTGTGTCAGAGTGACAAATAAGTAACTCCTTGTAAGGCAGTTTATGCAGGTACCGCATCTAGCAATATTTGGGATGAGCCAGAGGTGGGGTTGGGAGCTGGAAACATATGTCATGAGCAGGTTCTGATCTAAAAACCAGCAGTTAGAGCAGTTTGGTGGTACTGCTCTGAATTTGAGAACAAGGACTGTCTAATTTATGGAAGTTCTTGTTAATCCCTGGTGAACAGCAGAGAATCAGAAGGTTGCAAAGTGCTCTCAAGTAAATTTAACATCCTTTCCCAGTGTGTTTTGTTACTTTTGGCAGATTCTGCATCATGCCTTAGAGGAGCTGTGCTGCATATTGCGCTCTTTCTAAGGTCACCCTGTATCTGCTTGTGTTATCATTGTTTTGACAGCAACTTTCTGAAAGCACATTTCTGTAAATGAAGTCTGGTGATAGTAAGAAAAGAGATTGTGACTGAGATATTCCAGTAAGACTAATGGCAGCTACATTTTCTAATCTGGGGAAGAAATTTATTCCCTTTTTATGCCAGCAGAAATGAAAGAATTCCATAATTGAGGGAAATACTTTTCCTATCTGTATGATAGACCATGACAGGTGCTTTTCTACAGACACAAGTGAGAGCACTAGGCAAAGGTGCTTTGAATAAATGAATAAAACATTAAAGCTAAGGTTTACTGTATGGTTCTGATATGAAAATTTTTTCATAGAATTTCCTGAAAATTAATTAATGCACAGGAAGCAGAGCTGATTTCTGATTGCTCATACATAGTGCAGTTGCAAAGTGGAAATGAACAAAATAATTAGACAAGCTGTAGTGTTACGGGAGTAAGAGTAACATTTGTTGAACAGTATTTCAGCTATTTTCCTCCCATCCTGAGACTGAAATTCACTGTTAGACAAAAGCTGGTCTCATCCCTCTGACATGCTGTTTTGAGGGCTCCATGGGCCATGGCTGTTTGTACTGAACCCAATGTAATGAACTGCCTTGTTTTTGTTATCCAGTGCTGTGAGCAATATATACCAGAATTCTGCAAATGTTTTTTTTGGTTTTGTTTCTTCCTGTTAGTTAAGCTGTTGAAGCAGTCTACCTCGCTTCCAATGTATAATCACAAGAATTGTGTTTATTGGTTTATTGTGCTAAATAGATTCAATGCCCCGACGATTTTGTTGGCTCTGAACTACTTCCCTTTGTAAGGCTGTGTATCGTTAACAGATCATCAGCAACAGCATCAGCCTGCACTGACAGAAGGTAATTTCAGCTCACAACCTGGTTTTCCTCTATGGAAAATTTTGCATCCTCTACAAACAAGGCATAACCTTCACCTGAGTTCTGTAATTAGTTTGTGCCTTTAAACTGAATATTTATAAAATGGGAGTAAGTGGTTAGGATAGGTAGATTGCTAGATAACCCAATTAATAAATAATTCAGTTATATAAGCATCTTGTGAAAGTTACCATGACTCTTCTGTCAGAATGGTCAGATCTTCCTTTCAGTGCATTATTCTTACTATAAAATGAGAGTAACTGCATTATATTTTTGTACCCCTATTTACTTCATGAAGACAGTCTGTTTGCTCACAATCAGGAGACCAAAGTCAGAAGTAACTTCTTTTTTTTCTCATCGCTGATACTTTTTTACACCATGTAGTGATCTAACACAGTGACACATTTAAAATCTTTTGAAATCCTCTTAAAATGGGAACTCTAAAATGGGCAATAATAGTAGACCATCTTGTTAAGCTTTGAATGTGTCTTCTATACTTATGCATAAACTGAGTTCTGCGTGTGTTCTGAACATTGTTACTATAATACATGTATATTTTTGTTTTTTGTAAATTCCACTTTTTTCCAGCTTAGAAAAATTTGGTGTGTCATGAGAAGTTGCATGATATTCAATTAACACCAAATTTAAATTAGTCTTTTAAGAAAGAGAATTATGCAAAAGAAGGTAAGAGGATGTTGGGTAATTGTGTTGAGGGGTGATTCTTTGTAACATTAAACCAGTCCTTCTCAAACTGATGAGATTCTAAGGTGCATCTGCAATTTCCAACAGCTTCTTCTCACAGAGAAAAGGGAATACTCAGAACACAGTCACCTTAGGAATTAGCTTTATATCTTTCGCATTCATTCAGTGAGCCTAACATAGCTCTGTGATCCTCCAGTCAAATGTGTACACATAATGAATGATGATGCCATAATGAATACCTGTATGCTTCCTGGAGACTCAGTCACTATTTGACTAGATGATGACTGGTAAAGTAGTACTAGTGTTTAGGCTACACTGAAATCTTAGTTCCTTGTAAATTCTTTTGATGCAAGATCAGTCATAGGGACTGCATTTGGGTAATGCTCTACTTTATTTACTTGACTTTTTTCAGTTAAATAGCTTTGGTTGTTTTCTCAAGCCTCATCTGTTCTTACTTCCCTTAATTAAGATGAAAGTCCTTTCATTGATTTTTTTCCTTCAGAAGTCTGGAAAAACTCCTCTGCTTTCCATTGAGGAGAACTTATTGTGGCGTCCATGTACAAATCCTGATCCTGAACTAAGAGTACACTTCCTAAGTCAGTGGTAAAATGCACTTAAAATGAAACAAGTGCCTTTCTGAATGGAAGTTTTAAAGGTCAGTGTAATTTTACCTCAGAAACCCTTATGCTTAAAGAAGAAAAAGATGATTTTATTTTCCAAAAAAAAACTCATGAAACTTTTGAATAGATCTAAAGTGCAGATTTCTTTGGTTAGCTCAATCATTGTGAACATTTTTGCTTTCATTTGGCAGTGTGAAAGAATGTGTCACTTAGCCTTTTTTCCTCTTTTGCCTCAGGGAGCAATAATGTAATATACTGTACATCTTGAGGTTATGTCTTGCCTGTCAGAATTTGTTCTAGATCACTAGTTTGCCTGATACAGCATGGGGTCAAACTGCATATCAGTGAAAAGTGTCTCAGTTGCCAGCTGCAGTAATAAAGCTAATATTCAGTAGGAAAGAAATGTGTTAAATCAAGCCAGATTCTTAATAGTTTTGTAGCTCCTTGGAGCTAATTTCTGAATGAAGACAAACCTTTTTTAGAGCATATTACATGAAAGAAAAACTCTAATTTTCATTTGGCACGTGGAATAATCTTAGCTCTTGTGCCCTCAGCTGTTTGAAATGAGCAGAATGTCTTTCATACTTGTCCTTATTGGCTAACGATGGAGAGAAATACAGAAATCAAAAGTTTCAGGGGTTAGAAAGGAGGAAAAAGAGGTTAAGATATTTCTCAAGGAGCATAATGCTGGAGACATACGTGTCCTTGCTATACTTTCTCATTGAAAGTGAGAGTTACTGGATAAGTGTGATGAAGACTTAATCTTCTTTTTGGCTTCTGGACATCCTTGCAAAGGTAATCTGATCTTCACTGGTGTCTCCACACCTGTGGTAAAATTTGACTTTCAGAGAAGTATTTTTGTGTGGACAAAGTTAACGCAAAGGTTGAAGAGAGTAAATGACTCTGACTTCTGACTGAGAACTAGTGTCTGGCCACTTGAAGTGACATCCTGATGTTGTCTTTCAAATACAGTAAAAAAGGCACAAAGACAAAGGTCCTATTTTAGGATTTTGTTTTCAGAACTGATGATAGACACATCTTACATGCATTTGTAAAGAGAGGGAAATACAGTATTTTTGTTACATGTAGGTGGAGCAATGGTACTGGATGGAGCTAATAGTACTTTTCTGTGCACTATAGCTGCATTTGTGGGCAAATAGTCACCAGAAACTTTTAATTATAGGTTTTCTATTTCTAGTGATATACTATATTTTTACTACTCTTGACATTGACCTATAAAAAATAAGGCTGTAAAAGTCACAGTAATTTACTCAGCTCTGCAAGTTGTTCCTAGTACTGCATAATATTCTTTATAATTTATCTAGGAGGATATAAATTCAACCCATTGCTCCACAGCTTATTTGGGGACCAGATCAATAGGAGACAGGGAATATATTAGAGGTTTGCCTTTCCCACAGAGGGAATTTGGCAGAGAGAGAAGTGCAGTGGGTCTGCCTGTTTTCTGTTGAGGTGTTTCTGGCTCACTAATAAATTGTGTGATTTCTGACTCCTGTGTGCTGACAGAAATGCAAAATGAGGGAGAATGAGATGCTTGTTACCTGTTCTCTCTGTCCTGCAGAATAGGCAGACTATTTGTGGGCAGAGACAAAAGGGTGTTGATTTTATGAGGAGTAGGTGATCTGAGCTTTGTTTCTCTGGACATGTCTGTATGATGATGCTGGCTTGCAGCTTAGGTCAGTGTGCCCTCCTCATCCATGCTGCTGGCGTGCTGACATACATACTAATTAGTCTGCAGCCAGTGAGCTGCACTGGAGGACACTTCAAGTAAGAGATTCAACAGCTCAATACTTTTACCTAGCAAATAAAACAGCTTCTGCAGGTGTTAGGACAAATTAGTGTAAATTCAGATGTCTAGCAAACATCGAACAGAAAAGAACAGTAACAGAAAAAAACCTTTTTCTAATCTCCATGTTGTGCCTGTTTTTCTGAAAGGATACTTCACAAGTACAGATTTGTACGTGTACATGACTCATTATTTTTATGAAAAAAATGTGAATAAAACCAACTTGACCTCAGTGCTCTGAAATGTCTGACTTAAATGTGAACCAGACTGGGTTTACTTGCTTTATTTTCAGATTGACCATTTGAGACTTCAACAGCAGTTTTCTGGTCTTCATTCCTATAAATGTTTGACTGTTTCAGCAGCTCTTCAGATTGTGTCCTGGTTTAACTGCTAATGAACCAAGCACCATGCACCAAGTACCACGAATCCGAAGGGTACAATCTAGAAAACTCGTGGATTGAGATAAAGACAGTTTAATAGGGAAAAACAAAAGCTGCTCACTCAAGCAAAGCAAACCAAGGAATTCATTTGGTGCTTCCCATGGGCAGGCAGGTGTTCAGCCATCTCCAGGAAAGGAAGCTGCCATCAAAAGTAAGTATTTCTTGGGAAGACAAACTCCAGATGTTCCCCACTTCTGCCTTCTTGCCCCTACCTTATGCACTGAGCATGATGTCACATGGTCTGGAATATCCCCTTGGTTGGCTGGAGTCACCTGTCCTGTGTCCCATCCCAATCTCTCATGCACCCCCAGTCTCCTCACCATCATGCAGTGCAAAAAGCACAGAAGGCCCTGGATCTGTGTAAGCCCTGCTCAGCAATAATAAAAACATCTCTACGTTATCAACCCTGTGTTCAGCACAAATCCAAAATGGCTCCACACCAGTCACTGTGAAGAAAATTAACTGTACCTCATTTGAAACCAACACAGAGTGTCGTCTATGCAATGATCTTTTTTTGAAAACTGCAGTCATTAAACTTTTCCAAACAAACTGGCTAGGTATTCTGAACACATCTAAGAACCAGCTGTGCAAGGTCATCTTTTTTCCATCTTCCTTGGGATTTTTCAATTCTAGTGCCATTCCTTCAGCCAAGAAGACCATTAAACTTTTTAGGATACATTTATAGTTTCAAGTATTGTAATAGTCTGGTATTCAGTGTGCTCTGCTTCTGAAAGTGGTCAGTGCTAATGAAGAAATTAACAAAGGCAGGGACAAATGTGGTTGTACTTCCTCAATATATTTTCCAGCATAGACTTTCTGGCCCTGAAGTATGAGTTTGGGCTTTCTGCCTCCACTTAAACTTTTTTTCCCAATGCATTTGTCCAGTTTCTTTTTTGATTTTCATATGCCTCAGTTATCCACAACATTTTGCAGCAGTGAATTCCTCAGAGAGGAAAAAGATCATACAGCTTGTCACAGACACATGGATTTGCAGCCATTAATCCCAAACAGAAGACAATACCTCTCTCTAGTCTATAGTTAGACCTTTAACATTTCTTTCTGGGTAGGATTAGAGTCTTGTTCCTTTGCTGGCACCTCCAGCACATTTAAGGAGCAGATTGAATCAATGCATTGTTTTCAATAAAGATAATTTTTTAGGCTATAAATTCTACTTATATATGACATAAAAGGAACATAAAAGAAACTGGGCAGCAGCCATCTACAATCTGGATATTACAATGCCTGAATTCCACTTGCAAAGCTAGCCTATAAGCTTGAATAAGAGAATAAGACGTTTTGTCCTACAGAATGTAATGTCTCCACAGACATATTGCAGATCTTCATAATTACACTTAAATTAAGCAAGACATTTACCTTCCAAACCCTCTTTTCCTCCTGTTTTCTAAGTGGTGATTTTTCTCCTGAACTTACTTTATCTATCTTGTGTGTTGTTTAGTAGTGTTTTAAAAAATTAAAATAGAGTATTTATTCTCTACTTTCTAGTTGAGAGGACTACAAACACCCACCATGTCAATATATAATTTAATTATGATTCCATATCATGAAAACTGCAGTTTAGACAAAAGGGAACATGTGAACAACAACTTAAAAATAAAATCAGCAATGATGAACAAAGGCACAGAGTTGCTTCTGTACATGACGAAAATAAAAAGCTGGTAGGGATAAGATAGAGGCCGGTAAAATCATGAGTTACTATAAAAAGATGTGAATATTCCGTATTTCACATAATAACCCTAAGGGCATCAAATTAAACTAAAAAGTGTCAAGTTTTAAAAGCTGGGCGCCTAATTGTGTCTTAGAGTTATCTACCACCTACATAACAGACTTGTATCTCTGTATTTTGACTTTGGGAGAGATTAAGAAGCAAATCAAAGGCTGTGAATTGGCATAGCATAATTTCTGATCACATAGACTTTTGCATTCAAGAATTGTGAAAGACCAAAGTAACAATTAAGTGAGGCTTTGCGCGCTTTTAAGTGCAGTAGCCAAACTATTGAAGCAACTTTAGGCAAGGTTCTGAAACCCCTTAAATTTGTTCTATATTAGCTTTTCCTCCCTTAAATGAAGTAAGTTGAACACTCAACTACATGATTTTGTAAAACTCCCAGATCTTGTTTTCCCTGAGGCATTACCACTAGTATATAAACTATATAGCAAAGTGGTTCTTTGAGTTTGGCCTTTATGTGCTTCGTCCATTCATTTCACTGCTTGCAGTGAGCCACAGGTTTTCTTTCCATTGACTCATTTGCTTTTAGACCTTCCAACTGTGAACTTACTGAGTTGCAGTCTGCGACTGAAAGATAACCATAATCGTCTAGAAAATGTAAAATGTGTCCTAGAGTCACAAAACCTGGGGTCACTGTAATGCCTTATTTTTAGGCAGAAGCTAGGCCAGTTTGCATGCAGGCACTGCAGATTTTGACACTATCCAGTGCTGCAGACTGCTGCTGCAGAAGCCAGATATTGCCAGTGGACCAGGGATTTCTTGCTGTAAATCCTTATGTCTAGAAACTGTTACTGTGGGAAGAAAGGATAGTGTTCATGCAAGCTATGCTTGTGCTTCCCTCTTGCCGGGATGGTGGTCCAGTCCTGTGTTTGCTGCCAAGACTGGCTTTAGGTCAGCTCCATGTGTTGGACACTCTTCCTGTTGTGTGAGGGTGGAGTGGAAACAGGAAAAGCAGTATGATAAGCTGCTACTTTTTCCAATTTCAACTTTTTAGTCTGTGTGAATGCATTTATTTACTAGGATCCAACACCTCTAATATAGAAAATAGATGCTATAATCCTGTGCTCAGTTTTGTTTTGTTAAATGTTAGGTGTTTGGAGTATGGCCTGTGTACTCCTGTGTTTTATAAATCTCCACGTATAGTCACCATGATATAGAAATACTTATTTTTAATGGAAAAGGGAACTGTGAAAAAGGGCCATGAGAAGATCTGTGCACCTGGAAGCACTAACTTTAGCAAAGTCTCCAATGGCATTAACATTTCTAATTTCTAGAGTTAATGTTCATGCTCAACACGGGTTTCAGCTAATATATTCTGGTACTCACCCTCCAAAGTGAATCATCTTTGTGGATTGAAAGACAATTACTTTGTTTTCAAGGAGGGATCTAAATATCTCAAAAACAATTTTACAGACAGAACAGATCTATTTATAGATGGCTATGGATCAGTTTAATTTTCTCTACTGTGTGTTTCTTACTCTTTGCAACTGCAAAGAAAATGCTGATCTGCTCCAAAAGGACTTGTTTTTTAATGATCTTAAAACATTATAATTATAAACAAGCAGCTGTATTCTTTAGAACTCTTTAATTAGCTAAAGTTTTGCTGTGCTTAAAAGGTGCATGTTTATCTAGTCTGCAGAAAACTGCCCTTTTCTTCTCCTTGTCTTCCAAGAAATAGGGCATATTACTGGAGAAAGTAGTGACGACATCTGCTGCTTCTGCTAGATGCAAAGTGAGAAAGACACATGAACTGTAGAGTCTGCTTTACTCTTGGGTTGATTACATATTCCCATAGATCAGAAATCCTTTAGAGGCCTTTAGGAAATGCTCTGCAATCTGGCTGTCTCTCTGCCTGAAAAGTAATTCTCTTTTGTTTGGGCAGGTGTGAGGAGAAGGTTGCCAGGATGCAAATGCCTGAGAGATGTGTGTCTGTCTCTGGGATTTTCTGTTAACTTCTAGGGACTAATGCTGTGGTGAAATAGTAAAGAACAATACTCTTTCAAGTGTACTGAGAGATCTTTATAAAATAAACTGGTTGTCTTTCTTTAGGTACATAGGTGTGCTACAGAAGTATGTATAGTAGGTAGAAAAATACTCTGTTGGAAGGCTTTACATTTTGACACCACTCTGTAGACATAATGTCATATGGGGAATGACATTTATTTAGACTACCTTTGATCTCACTGATTCTGTTTTTTTTCATAGCCAAAACCAAAATATCCTAATATCTTTTTCAGTTTCATTTATTCTCTAAACACTGTCTTTCCTCAGGTCTATGTATACTGAATTTTTAGTCTTGTAATTTGGAAAACAGAAGTTCTCCCTACTGAAAGAATCCCTTATATGATGGTGAATACAGTCTTACTAGTGTATAATTATATATGCATCCAACAGCTTTCATGGCAAAACTTTCACTGATTTTGATTTTAGTGAGCTAGTTCCCTTTGTGATAACCTCAGTAACAGAGTGTTTTTATGTTGAGCTGGGATCAAACCCCGGGAGTTGATGGTGGATACCAATTGAGATAGTAACCTAAAATGTCTTTAAAAGTAACATTAAATAAAACATGAAATTATTTTAAACTTCTATTGTATATTTACTCTTCTTGCTTCTGAGTGGCAGTGACTTACCTACTAATGCCTTTGAAACCCAGGATGAGGCTGGAAATTAAGAGGTGCCTGTAGACCAGTACTAGAATCTCAGCCATTGAATGTAAAAATAAATGATAGTTCTTTTTCTTAGTAATAGGCAGAGATCTGTATCTATCCTCTGTTACATCCCCAATTTTCCTACTGATTTTATTTATTTAATTTCTCCTGCTTCTGTAGAGCTTGGCAATGTATTTGGTTACATCAGAACTTCTGCAGATCTTATGTGCGCTCTCATGTGGGAGTTTGGTCAAGACCCACCTGTCTTCCAAAAGCTGCTTGGATTCTTGTTAGTTAAGGTACTGCTTTGTTTTCTAGGCACGATCAGATACAAGAGACTGGAAATGGTAAGATGTTGCATAAAGAAGAACTGTAAATCAGAAGTGACTGCTTCTGTGGAGATCACAGGCACTTTCTCATGTCAGGAAGAGTTCAGCATGCTCCCTACCTCCCATTACTGTAATAAAGGGATTGCCTCTCTTCTGCTTCTGCATTTTCATTGTTTTTAGACATCTAGAAACCAGATGGACTCCAGGAAGAAAGCCTTTTCTCTCTTGCTGCTCTTTGAGCATCAGATGTTTGCCAATCCTTTCCATAATGAAATTTTTCCAATCCCTGGTGCAACTAGAGGCTGTTTTCTCTCTTCCTGTCACTTGTGACTGAGGAGAAGAGAATGACCCCCCATGTCACTCTGACTTCTTTCAGATAGTTGTAGAGTGGGGTGAGGTCTCCTCTGAGTCTCCTTTTCTCCAGAATAAACACCACAACTCCCTCAGCTGGTCCTCATAAGACTTGTGCTCCAGACCTTTCACCAGCTCTGTTTCCCTTCTCTGGACTAGTTTCAGCACCTCAATGTTTTTCCTGTAGTGAGGGGCCCAAAAGACATTCAACATATCATGGATCTGTGATTGGATCTTAGGTTCTTATGGAAAACAAATGTTTATGTCCTCCAGAGTCTGCTCTGCTCTTGCTGCATGGATGTACAAGACAGTTCTTGAGCTGCTATCATGTACACAGCACGATGTTTGTTTCCAGGTAAACCTCGCAGATTTTTGGTTAGCTTTGCATCTGTTGTTTTAGTGTCTAATAGGTGACCAGTGTGATTTAGACAGAGAGGAAAACATTCTAACCAACTTTCAGAGGCTTAAGCACTCTTCTCTTTTAGTCATAAATCTCATAAATCCCTGTGAATACCAACTGAAACTGCATTTATTGTCTTTGTATATAATAGCACCCGCCATTCCTTAGACTGGATGAGATGATGTAGACTTGCAAATCTGTGCCCTCCTGTGGCTTGTTTCTCTCCATGTCTGAATTTCCAGAGACTGGAAGTGTATCTGGGGATACTCACAAAGAAACCATGGGCTGGATATTGGAAGCAAGGAGGCTAAGGCACTTGTCCCTTACAATTTATTGCCTGAGGGGTATATGTTTCTGTGGGGTAAAATGCTGCCCAAGGGAGGCATTCAATTCATATCCCCAGGCTGTTCTTCACTACCTCTCCTGGGCTGGCAGTCTGTACCACCTTTTCACTAGGGCTTTGTAGCTGTGGTATTCAGGTTTTAGGAACTGGAAGGACCCATGACACTGTAGGGGAATAAGACATAAGGGTTTGAGAAGGAGTAAAACAGATTTTTTAGACATAAGTGAAGAACATCATTCTTTGGAGCTGGAGGAACAGGTGAGGGGGAAATGATTGGCTTTTTCAGCAAGATGAGAGGCCATACAGGCATGACTGAAAAAATCATCTAGGAAAAAGATCCCATCTCAAATGTCCTTTATTTTGGCATGTCATTTACCTCTGTGATTGTGACATGAAACAATTTTTCCATAGCAATAGGCATACGAAAACTTGTTTTCTCAAAAGCATAGCGAACTGCAGTGTGCCTGTACTAAGACAGAAGGTCATATAGTGAAGAGATTATGCAAAAGGAAAAGACATCCCAAAAGGGTGAAGAGAACTTGGGGGTTTCCTAACAGGTTTCTTTGTCTCACTCATATCAGACCAGTAGCGGAGAAATTTCTGGTTTGTCTTTAAAGACTGTAAGTCAGTGCAGTTGTAAACAGACAAGTGTAAGGATGGGCCTGCTGTGCCTGTCATGGATATTTAGGATTTAAAGTGATAAAAATAGGAGCCACTAATGGGTTCAATAACTCGGAAAACACATGTGAATGGCATACTGCCAGATCTCTTAGAATTTTTATCACTGAAACTGTGCTTGTGAACACTTTTAAGCTAATTTTGGAAAACAAGTTGTAATAATGACTGTAAAAAAACATCTGTCTGGTAGCTAATGTTGTGGTTTTGCCTCAAGGTTAGGAGTTTTTTATTGTTATGTTGGTAGATAGGAAACAAATATTGCTGAACTTTACCTAGAGTTACCTACTGATGTGTGGCAATCTTTGACTGTCTTTAGGCTAATATTCTAATGCTACTTTCATGCTGAGATCACTGGATCAATATGGACTTGGGCAGTGAAACTATACTCAAGGGGTATTTCATGTTTGGTTGTATCTAATTATTAATTTTAGTCATTTCTTTAAGGTCTGCCACAAGAGAGATGGACTTGGTCTTTGCCTTTAGGTGCTTATTTCTAGAAGGATAAAGGTCAAATGAGTGTAAGCCAAGAGAAAAAAAGGGTAGTGATAATTTAAGACATTTAACATATATTTTAGAATGAGTACCACATTGTTCTTTGAAATACCCTAACTTTTCCTTTGCACTAAAAAAGTAATATTTCATAGATATGAGTAAAATCCAGATTTCTAATGTAATCTTCATTATGAAACATGACTTTTCTCTTGTTGGTGGTCGTAATAGCCATTTTATATATGTTGGAAAAACAAGTGCATACATGCTGCTTTTCCCAGATACCATTTTCTAGAACAAGGTTTAGTATGGTAACTGTGTGGAGAGCATTGATTGATCATACAAATAAATATCAAACCACAACTACTTTCTATACAGAATACGTCTCTGTGGAAGAACTACCGTAGGGCAAAATTGTAAGCATTGAACAAATTTGTGAAATTCCCAGTAATTTGTGAAATTCCCAGTATCTTTAAAAACATGTAAGAAAGAATATACTTCCTCATTGGTTTTATGTCAAAGTTTAAATGTGTATCAAGCCCAAAGTGAATCTTCACCAAGAAACAGTTAAATAGGATTTACTGCATTTCTTACGAAGTCTTTATATGAGACAGAAGAATTAATATGATTATGTGTTAATTCACAATATAAGCTCTTGTTTCATTTGCCTATAATTAAAGTTGAAATATCTCCTTTGTAAACTTAATCTCTCTTTTCACATTATACTGGACTGTGCTGATGACAAGAATCACATTCATGTAGAAATTATGAAAATTTCTGAGAAGAAAGAAATGTGTCACTTTGGATTGAATTTATCCTATATAATTTTAGTTATCTCTTCATATGTGCTGCAAGGTGCTTCTAAGAAAACTTTGGTAACTATGGATCATATTAATTTACATGTGTAAATCATTATCATTATCATCATTATCATCATCATCACCATCACCATCATCACCTCTTTTTTTCATTTTTTCCAGTCATACTACAGCCCTATGTAACTGTGAGAACTATGAAAAAGCAATGTTAGACTAGTACTGGCATGCTGAAGTCAAATATTACTTTAGTGTCTTCTGAGAATTATAAATCTTACTCTCTACTTCTTTTCCACCAATTGCTTCCACCCACTTGGGGTTTTCCATCTATTAGCAAGGAAAAGACCTACAATCATGTGATCAGCCAACTCTACAGATTAGTTATAAATGTTCAGCTAACACTTAAGTGGTTTACAGAGGAGGACTGACTTGCCTCAAAATATTTTCCTCCAAAACAAAATGAAAATCCCTAAACTAAAGTATCTCTGAAAAGGAGAAAAGATTGGGGTTTACAGCAGTTACTCTTACTTGTTTTTTTTTTTCCTGGAGCCTTGATAATAAAGCCTTTTAAAAGTGGCCCATTGACCATTTCTGGTTGTTTAAAACCCTTACATTCCAAATCAAACTTAGAGTTAAGTTAATGGAAAGAGAATAAATGGAAGAGATTAATAGAAACTGGATAAATGTGACATCTGTGTTGTCTTGGTCAGCCTTGAGACTCATGATCTGATGTGAGTCTGATTAGAGGAAGAAAACAGTCTTGCAGAGAGACCGGTGGCATAAAAAATCAGGTTAAATTCAAAATTGAGCATTTTAGTATTGTTATAATTTTACTATTAATATACAATAGTAACAATTAAATAATGTTAGTATTGTATGTTAACTCTCCACTGCAGCCAAAAAACTGCTTCCTTAACTTCCCTTTCAACACAAGTGGAAACATTCCATTGCATCACCAACAGCATTGACAACTTTTCTCCCTTTGCTGGTAAGTTGAGCACTTTCTTCAAATAAATATGTATGTGTAATCCAGTTTTTGAATGTCATTGAATGTTTTTATTTTCTGAACCTTTAGTTTTGAACTAGACTTGTTTTTATAAATAGCTTTACTGGGGACCTTAAAAAAGCCTGGTACTTGAGCCCTGTAAAATAATGTAGCCCTTTAAAGTTGTATGATAATATCAGCCATAGAGCATAATTTTGACAAATACAATTGTTCTACATGCAATCATAAAACCAAACTTTAAAATTAAAATTATTCAGAAGAATGCTCATCTCTGAATGAAGCACATGGAGACAAGCCTATTCATTATTCTCAAAAGGCTCATTAGTGCAGATAGTACATTTTTATGATTACTCCTTAATTGTAATATAAGAATAATTATAATTCACAGTGGTTTCGTCATCATGCTGTGACCATAGAAACATTGTATGAAGGATCTCACATTCACAGTCCAGTTGGGAATATTTTTGGAATTTAGTACTTAGTGATGATCACTGCAGTGACTTGGAAAATGAAGAGGCTAAATTTTGCCAAGCAGGTTTTCCACTGCAAACAAAAAGATCCATCTGTGAATCCTAAGTACGCTTTTGCCATTTTACCATCTTAGGAGGTTAAGTAGCTGAACTACTGGTGTGTTATCAATACATTTCTAGCTCCTAATGCAAAGCACAGCACCATGAGATAGGCAATAGGGAAATGAACTCCAGCTCTGCAAGATTTAATGTAGTATAGTGGGTAGAAGAAGAAAATACGCCTTTGTCCTTGTATTATGTTTTTCCCTTGTTTTTGACAGACAATATTTTCAAGTGTTTTGACAGTTTATTATAAAACAGAGAAGGGTCAAAGATCCATTCTTCATGAGTATGCCCAAGAACAGACTTCTTGCAGAGAAAGACATTGTGAGAGTCCTTATGTGGATGGAATTCCTGGTCAGAACAAGTGATCAGGTCCAACATGCATATTACAATTGCTGTAATGCTGAAATTTGGAAATCTCACAGGAGCATTGTTAGCTGTGCCATTTTTCAGTTTACATAGTTTCCTCTGAAAAAGGTGATTAAAACAACCAGAGACTTACTTTTTAAATAGCTCTGTTTTCAGTGGGGTTATGCTGGAATGGGAAAGGTTATGTGCCTTATGCATTTATACGGCAGTGAGGTAGCTTGTACTGGGTTCCTTTCACCTTTCTCATCAAATTGTGTAAATTTTGAATGGAAGGGCAAGTAGAATCCTACTTTCTTGTAATTGTGAAATTAAAAAACAAGAAAAGTAGTTTTGCAGCATTGTCTGAAATTCCACATTTTCTAAAACTTGACTCTTGGGCCACTCTGTTAACTGGCTCATCAAAGAGATTGTCTTCTGTCTGTCCTTCCTTTGAAATTACTCGTTCACTATCAAATTTTAATGCAAATTGCAGCTGAAGTTCAATACGCAATCATAGGAAAAACTGAGTCTTCACTGACTTTGTGTATGGCAAAATTTGTGAACCTATGACTTGAGAACAAAACAAATATTTATTGGTCGGGCACAGGACTTTTTTCTCGTACCAGACCCCACCCAGTATTCCCAACAGCATTCCCCACTCTTTTTGCTGCACACTCTATTACCAAACTAAGTTAGGACCTATTTTTGTTTCTACCCTTTTATTTCACAACATACTCTCTATTCTCTTGCAAAGCATTCCTACTCTTACTGACCAAATTTATCCCACAACTGAGAAGCATAGAGTCTGGTATGTGTTCCTGCAAGTGTGGTTGCATTACTTTATTCCCTTTTGCCTGGCTCCGTGGGGTCCTGCATGCCCCCGCAGAGCACAGGCAGGGTAAGTAATACATCAGTGATAAAGAGTTGAGAAGGGTACTGCTATTCATCCCGGCAGAGCATGAGTTTATTTGACCATTTCTTCTCCTTGAAATCTCCCAAGCAAATACCATGCAACAAAGAGAACGTTGGGTTTTTCCCGATCTCGGGAGGAGCCGGGATTAGGGGAACGGAGACCAATAGGGGAGCTCTGGGGGAGAGGCTGAGGCCAACAGCCAACTGGGGAAGCCAAACGTGGAGATTGACAATAACAGGATCATGCAGCATGGGGCAGAGACCTCTCCGGTTACCCCAATACCACACAGATCACTGACCACTACATGGTTGTATCAAGGAGAGGCTGAATCAGCCTCTGTACCAAACAGGAAAAAAACCCACCCCCAATACGTGTGAGTGTGTGCTTAACAGGCGCTGGAAGGCAGTTATAAATGTCCCTCCCTGTCTTTCAGGTAAGATGTGTGACTTTGAAGCCAGGGACCCTCTGAGCTGGAGATGAACTTCAAGCAACAACTTATTCATTATTCCCCATCTGGACTATTTTTAAAATAGTCTTCCTTTAAAATTTGCTACTAAGAGTGCTTTCATATGGGTTGTCTTCACACATTTCCAAAGCAGATGTTATAGCGCATTAGAGTGTGAACTTGAGAAGTGCAGCAGAAAATATGGAGGGGTTTGAGTGTCTGAAATAGCATTGATTCCAGAAGGAAAGTAAATTCTGATTGGAGCTGTTAATGATTTTTCAAGGCAGTGATATTCCCTCTGTGACCGGAAATTCAGTAACCTCCTAGAAACAGTTCTCAAGACTTTCTACGAAATAACTGTAGAATCCTGAAGTTTCTGGAAAGATTTATTATCAAAAGCATCTCTAGGACTCTCTTGGTAGCCACTGGAGTAGAGCTGCTGACGGTACTTGAGAACTTATGCTTCTTGAAATGTATGCTGCTAATGACACAACAGTGTGGTGTGACCATGATGATTCATAAGTAGGAGTGAGTTGCCTTTATGGATTTCCTGTGAAGTACCTGATCAGGCCAGCATGTGTTTGGTTTTGATTGATTTAGAATGCAGAGATGTCTCAGAGATCTCTTTTCAATGCAAGATTCTGAAAGTATAGAAAGAAATATACTTTACTGCTGAAAATAGCTTCAAATCAGTATCTGTATTATTCCTGTAAACTGAACATAACAGATTTTTTGTTTCCTGAAAAGGACTTTGGGAAAAGTCCAAAAAGGCGTCAGATTTTTACATAGTGAATGAATTGCAGGCAACTACAAGAAGGAAAGGCCTGAGAGAGGGCAAAGAAAGACAGTGGCTGATGTAGCATAGGTCCCAAACAGCAGAGGAAGGAAGAATATGGTCCTGTACATGACAGTCATGAGAGTACTCTTGCAGAAAGGAATGTTGGCATTTTTGGATGACAGATGAAGCAACATCACCATTCAAGAAGATCCTTCACAGAAAGATAACTCTGCCTTTTGAACTGCTACAAAACTGAAAAAGGATCGTATTTCTGTAGTATCTTTATAAAGCTAAAGTTTCTTCTCTCCACTGCTGTTACTGGAGGAAAACTTGTGTGCTGCCCAGAAGTTCCTGGTTTTGATGAACTTAACTCCAGCATGCTTCCCTGTTAACTAGAAGGGGGATATCAGTATTGCTATCTCCTGTGGGACATTCTTCTGTGGAGGATTGATTTGATGACTCTCTTTTTCATTGTCTGGCTGCCAAATGCCCCCAGAAGTTAACAGTACTTAAACACTCTCCTAATACCACTTTCCTACACACAGGACTTTGAATTGCTTGCGTATTGTTTGGACATGGGGATTGTTCCTCTATGAAAAAGAAGGGAAGCAGTCACCAGGGAATCTCTCCTTAAAAATTAGTTCTCTTCACTAACACAAGGAACCTTAAACAAATTAATGGATTTTCCCCCCTGAGTAGGCCATGAACAGAATTACTTTAGGCAATTTGACTAGGAAAATGGGCACAAAGAAGTGAAATTTTTGTTTTAGCTTTGCTGTTCCTATATAGAGAAAACCAGAATGGAGTATGTTTTCCAAGGTGCTATGGTAGTTCTTAATTCTGTCCAGTATTTGGTGCTAGTTTAAAAAGTTTTAAAATCCCTGTTGCACTTTTTCCCCCTCTTCCTAGATCTCTAATAATGAAGCTATAGAGAGCATCCTGATTTCAGTCCTTCCCTTGCAACAATCAATATTAGTAAATTGCAACTGTAGTCTATATGGTCTGTATTGAAGACTATAAAAGGTTACAGTTATAAAATGCAATTTTACAGAACCTCTAAACAAATAATGGCTTAATGGAAATCCTGCCTTCTGTCCCAGAAGAGCAAAATCTCTGATACATCCATGAAAAATTTAATGAATATAGTTAGAAAGATCAGTTGCTTAAAATGTTCACAGACTATTTTTAGATAGGTTGTTTTGGCATTATTATTTATGACATGAGTAAGTGCACTTCAAATTATTTGAAGGAAATCCAGCAAAAAAATGAAGACTTGTTTATTCCTTGATGTGCTGCCACATGAACAGGCATGCAATTTACAAGAAATCCCTCCAGATGGCTCTTGGTGCAGGTTGGACCAGTTTGCTGTTGAAAGTGTGTGAAGTGATGCCTGATGGTGATGAGATGAACACAGATCGAGTGACCTAAGCCGTGCTCAGGTACTGCAGTAAACATGTGGCAGAGCTTGCAAACTTTAGTAGCTCAGTGCTGCAAAAGGAGATGAAGGCAAAGAGTTTGTATCAGTACTTAACCAGTGCTGCAATACTGTGATGCCTTTGGTCTGATCCCATAAAGAAAACAGCCAGGTTACCACTGGTGGATAATTTTTTTTATCCTAGTGGTTTTAAAGATCTTTCTGTGGCCAGAACATCCCTATAGTTTTTTGCAAAACTTGTATTAATCTCTATGCAGTTATAAGTTAGCAAGTAATTTGTTTTGAAAATTGTGCTCTTCCTTCTTCATTTTTGCCATCTTTTGAAAGTATTTCTTTTTGGGCTTTTCCTGAAATGTTTTGGGCATATGTGATTTTTCCTGGGGCAGAGTTTGTGTTAAACTGCTGAAGTTTTTTGGAATTGAAAAAGTATCAGTGGAGCATAAAAGAGTAGTGTAATGATAATAGGAGTTTGGGGAAAGTATTTAATAGGTTAAGAAGTAGCAGTCTTCTTTTGTTGTTTCAGAAGTGTTGCATTAAGAACTTTGTAGAGTGAGTGCCTGAGTAAGCCCTAACAGAAATGTCTGCCCATGTGCATTCCTGCTGGTGTAAGTCCTCTGACAGCCACCATGTGCAAATTTTGCACAGCCTGTAATTATCTGTGCAGCTGGAGTAGTCTTGTGCTGGTCTGAATCTTGATCTTAGGCAGACTGTTCCTTTCAGGTTTATTAATAAGGTGATCATGAGCATGTTTGCCTAGGCAAAATTTTCCTTCTGCTATGGGATTACATTATACTAACAAAACAAATTACTCTTATAAGAATTGAGGGCTTTTTGGTAAAGACAAAATATATTTTAAGGCTTTACAAAGATGCTGTGAATCTGTGTATGTTTTAAGCATGTGTTGTAATGAAAGAGGTACTTAAAATATACATACTTGGGAATGCGATGGTGTTGGCAGTTTTTTAACTGACCCTTGCTGTTTTAATTTTTCTCTCAATCTGGTGGATATGTGCTGAGGCACTGTTGCATCAAATTTCAAACCAATCTCAGTTAGGTTTAATCTGACAAATAGTCACATTAATATCCTAAAAGTCTGAATATCTTAATGGAAACTGCTGAGGCCATAGACATTACTCATGAATCACCTTGTGCTTACTCACTTTTTTCTGAGGGGCAATTATTTACTGAATGTGGATAGCATTAATACCTGCATGAGGAGGCAGCTGGTTTGAAAAATTAAAACAGCATTGAGTGGCAGAGGAAGGGTGGAAATACCATTGCCTTCTTTTGTCTTTCTCTCCTCCACAAGCAGCATGCAGTGCCCTCAGTATGGCCTCACTCCCTTGGTGGGCTGAGGACATATATTTGTTCTGCTGCCTCTCCCTTTCCACTTTGACCTTTCTGGACTGATTACAAGCTTCTCAGCAATGTAAATGTGAATCTGGCCAAACCGAGAATGAAGATTGAACAACAAAAAAGCTGTATCAAAACAACTATCTGGAACAAATGGCCAGCTTAGAGCTCAGAAACTGGACTTCCTGATTCGGATGCTGCTGAGGAGGATGTGAAAGGCAGCTCTTGCTTCTGAGAAAGGCTATGATCTCATCCACCTTGATCCTTCTCATGAATGCAGAGGCAGCAGCAGCAGCTCTCACCAAGCCCTCTGTATTTAGCAGGTAGGGGACATAAAATGAGGTTAAGTGCAGCATACATTGCCTGTTTATGCCTGGTAAGACATAAACTGGAGTAACTGGTGGCTGGAGTAGGCAAAGAAGTAGTTATTACAGAGGTGTATTGAAGCAGTTTGTAAGTTTTAATTTGCCTGTGCCTAAGTGTATTTTGAAGCTCTGTTGCAGCTTACCAAATAAAGAAACAGGTTCTTTCAAGATAATTTTTTTTTATCACTCCGGAGTTAAGGAGAGCATTTAGGACTTTTGAAAGTAAGTATAGCATTGTTGATGTACTGCATAATAAAAGAATAATGTAGCTATGTTAGCTGGATTGTACGTTATGCCAGAAACTCCACCTGTGTATGTAGGCAGAGTTGGCAAAGAACTGCAACAATGTAGATATTGATGTGGCCATGTAAATTCCTTTTTTTGAGCATATGCTGGAGCATATGATAAATATGAAACAACAGTGTTCAATAATGTATCTTATGGAAGGTGGATTTAGTTATGGATAATGAGCAGGGACTTAATCTCAAAAACATCCTCTCCTTGAGCCAAAAATGACAGTTTATGATGTTCCTTTTCATTCATAGGCTGGGTGTATTAGAGTGTTGGGAAAAGACAAAATATGCTCATATTGCACTCATAGTGCAGCATGTTACAGGGTATTGCCTTCACTCCAGTTGCTGTGCCTCTGTGGAGCACCGGGCCCGCTGTAGCTCAGAGGCTGAGGTGTGAGCTGTTGGGGCAGTATTGACAGGTGGGGCTGCCAGCTGCTGCTGCTGCCCTAGCACACCCACCAAACATCCATCCTGTGCTGTTACATCATCTGCTTCACATTCAGCTTGTTCCTTCGCATGAGCCCCCATCCCACACCCAGCTGGGTATCTAAAATAGATGGAGAACACCGCCATCTTGCTTTCTCATTTTGCTTTAAACAGCATGCACTGTCAGCACCTTGGGGAGTACCAGATAGAGAGATCAACATTTTCTAAGGATGTTTCTCAGGACTTGCCCATGGCTTCATCCTGTGATTCTTACCTACTTTAAGATGCTGAGGCACTGATTGCAGCATGATTGCTTTAGGTCCTAACATCCTTTTGAAGAATGAGAGATTACCTCATCTGCTTTCTGAATAATTTTTTTTACAATTAGAGATGAAACAAAGGCTTTCTTTCTACTCAAATTCTGCTGTACAGTGAGAAGATAATTTCTCTGTATTAACAGCAACATTTTTTCACCTGAAATCTCCCCATTTTGTTATAGGACACACAGCAAGGAATTATGCTGATTTCAGAAGTATTGAGAATACCATTTGAAAGAATCACAGAAGTTTTAACCAGGATGCTCCAAAACTTAATACTGACTCTTTGTAAGGTGGTTTTCATTTAATTAACAGGATTTTTACTCTGTGGAATTATTGAAACAACAAAGTGCGTGAACCTGAATGTTTTCAGTTATTGTGATTTAAAGGGTTACATAGACCCTTGAGAGCTCTCAAGGTAGAGATAATCTCTGTTCTGATTTATAACGCCTTGCATTTGGTGCTGATGTTGTGTATACTACAAGAAACAGCAACAAAATAATTTGGCGTATAGCTTATCCAGTGTTTGCATTTTCTTGCCATTTAGGCAGGACATTCATACCTTAAATGTGCTTTATTTTAGTAAATACATCCTGAAAAAAATTGTCATTTCTTCCAGATTACAATTTAGGTGATAGATAAGAATGTAAATAAAATTAGTGTTATGATTTATAAAATGCCCCTATTCTTAATATAAGTTTTTACATGACAAAAAACATGAATAGGAACGTTTTCAGAATTCACAGACAGGGCTAATCTGGTTGTATATCAGAATCTCAGAACCAAAGAAAGGCTTGGATTGGAAGGGACCTTGAAAATCTTCTAATTCCAACCCCTGCCATGGTCTCAAAGAACCATCCAATCTGGCTTTGAACACTTTAAAGGATGGGGTATTCACAACTTCTCTCAGCAACCTGTTCCAGTGTCTTACCAACCTCATTAGTGAATAATTTCTTCATAATATCTAATCTAAAACCTACCAGTTTAATACCATTCCACCATCTCCTGTCATTACATGCCATTGTAAAAAGCCCCTCTCCAGCGCTTTTGTAGGCCCCTTTTGGGTTCTGAAATGCTACTGTAAGATATTCCCAGAGCCTTCTCTTGCCCAGGCTGAACAACTCCAACTGTCTCAGCCTGTCTTCAAAGGAGAGATGCTCCAGCGCTCTGATCATCTTTGTGGCCTCCTGTGGGCTCACTCCAGCATGTTCATGCCCTTCTCATGCTGGGGGCCTCACAGCTGGATTCAGCTGTCCAAGTGTAGTCTCATGAAAGAGGAGTAGAGAGGGAGAATCACCTCCCTTGTCCTACTGGTCACATTTCTTTTGATTCACCAATACTCCCAAGTCTTTCTCCTCAGGGCTGCTTTCAGTCCATTCTCAACCCAGACTGTATTTGTCTTTGGAATTGCCCTGACCCAGGTACAGGACCTTGCACTTGACCTTGTTGAACTTCATGACATTCACACAACCCTGCCTTTCCAGCCTGTCCAGGTCTCTCAGGATGGCATCCCTTCCCTCCAGCATGTTGACTGCCCCACACAGCCTGGTGTTATCAGCAAACTTGCTGAGGGTGGCCTTGATTCTGCTGTCCGTGTCTCTGTTAAACAGTGCTGGTCCCAGTGCCAAGCCCTGGGGACACCACTCAGCATTGGTCTCCACTTGGACATTGAGTACTTTGAGTGTGACTATCCAGCCAATTCCTTATTCACCAAGTGGTTGAGCTCTCAAATCCATGTCTCTCTGTTTTAGAGACAAGGATGTTGTGTCAAATGCTTTGCAAAGGTCAATCACTCTTCCCTTATCCTCCAGTCCTCTAACCCTGTCATAGAAAACCACCAAATGTGTCAGGCTCAATTTGCCCTCAGTGAAGCCATGCTGTCTGCCGCTCCTGGTTTTCCATATGCCTTAGCATAATTTCTAGGAGGATCTGCACCTTGATCTTGCTGGGCACAGAAGTGAGCCTGGCTGGCCTGTAGCTACCTGAGTCTTTTTGTTCCCATTTTACAAATGGGATTTTATGTTTCTCCTTTTCCAGTCTGTGGTAGCCTGACCAGACTGTCGCTACTTCACAAATACAATGGATAGTGGCTTAGCCGCTTCCTCTGGCCGTTCCATCAGGAACCATGAATGCTTCTTAGCGAGTCCCATGGACTTGTGCACCTTCAGTCCTCTTAGATCAGCTCTTGAATCAAATCTTCTGTCTTCATTCTCCCTGTCCCACTTTTAACTTCTGCAGCTTGGTGTGGCTGGATGTGGAGGACCAGGCACACGCAAGTTTTGTCTCAAACATTCTGACTGTTGTGAAAGAAAAGTTGTGATGGGAAGAGAGATCCTGTGGAGATGGGGCAGCCAACTCCCCTTTCCACCTAGAGATGCACACCCTGACTCACCTCCTAGAGGTCTGGATGTGCATGGGCGAATGAACTGGCACAAAAAATTTAGTTTGCACAGAGAGGTGTGCATCAGGCTAACTATAAAAGGAAGTGGGTTTGTCCTGCCTGTACCCTTTTTCCTCTCTTTGTCATGCTATCCCAGATTTAGACAGGAGTTACGAACTGCGAAGTGAGTATCTAAGGTAACAGAGTCCTTCAGGAAGGCAGATAAACCCTGTGACAGCACTTGGGGATCTGCAGTTATTATCTCCAAGTCTAGGGAAAGTCCTAGACATTTATGGGGAGGTAGATAGGTAGGTATAAGTCTCTGGTATGGATCAGCTGTTGCATGAATAGATATTTTGAATTGTGTTTATTGTTTGGTGTATTATGAATACGGCATAAGAAGATTTTGTGCATAACATAATAGTTGTTGTGAGGCTTAGGAAAGCAATGAATGTGAGAGGAGACTAAATCATGCCTTGCTTACGCACAGTCTAGAGAAGTGAGAAGAAATTTACATTTAAACTGTAGCTTAAATGTCAGGTGTGGGAGTAGGTTTTGAGGAACTTTCTCCTGGTGTATTAAGTAGAGATTTGTAGTTCATGCCAAAAAGGAATTATGGCTTCATCATGGGATACAGAAATATGTTAGAGGTAAAGTAAAGGTGAATATTGCTTTTGGCACTTGAGTTGAATTTGTGTAAAGATCACTTTTATTGTGAATAGCTGTGCTCTGCTGGGATGTTGGTTGTGTCTTGAATACTTTGTTTCTCCAAAATATGTTTTTTTACCTGCTCTGTCTCAATAAGCTATTTCCAGTAAATAATTGTGTTTATGTATGAATTTTCAAGTTAATCTTAACAACAAGCTTAGTCCTTCACTGTTTTCCTAAACAGACTGAGTGATAATGTTTCTGATAATGAGTCAAGTACCAAACCATACTTTAGTTTTGTTTTATAAATTGTAGAGTGTTCCAGAAAAATACTTTAGGTATGGCTTCTAAATTTAGTAGTTTTGTTTGTAGCAAAACACATGCTAGAGCTGCAGACAGATATCCAAGTCAAAATGTCATAAGAAGACTTCTACCAGCTTAGGCACTATCCTGTGAATGTTCATGTGTTGTGTAATTTTAAGCGTGTATGAAATAGGATTGCTTCTGTGTGGGAAAAATCTAACACAGTGAGAAACCTCTTAAACTATGATGACTTAAGGAAATTTACCTACAGCATAACTTGAAATGGGTATCACTTATAATTCATGGAGGGTCACTTAGAAATAAACTATCATTCAGAAACAGAAAAATAGAGAAAAAATAGATCTGGCTGTTGTCTGCTAGAAAAACGCATGTCCTTTTTTGGCTGTCTCATATCAACATGAACTTCCTTTAATTCCTCTAGTCTGCATGACCCTAGAAACATGTCTGCATCCAACATGAACTTCCTTTAATTCCTCTAGTCTGCATGACCCTAGAAACATGTCTGCATCTTACCTAACATTGATAAGAAATTTTCTGAGCTTCTCAATATTTCTGCTCAGCTGGAGGATCAAGAGCTCTCTTTTCATGCTTTCAGAAAAATTCTGAGATAAAGAAGTGCATCTTGTCTCTGACATGCTGACCACCAGTCCTTGCCAAATACTCTGTTCAATTTAGTCCATGTTTTTTAGCCTTGTACTGAATTACACATAAAACTATCATGAAGGTCTCAGGTACAATCATATTATTAATAAGGAAAAGCTGACCATAATTTTGGACTTGCAGAAATGTTGAAAAATGTACACCTGATATTTTTTAAAGTTTTGTGAATAATTATCATCTCTATATCCTTGCATTATTCCTGTAAAAGGATTTTGTTTTTGAAAGGGAAAGGGCTTAGCTTTTACAGAGAAGCATGTGTAAAAAGCCCTTCTTGGACAGGGCAGCCTTCTAGATACTCTTTCGTACATATTTTCAATGATAAAAGTGACTTTGTAACCATAAAGAAAACAGATAATTTGGTTCCGTTGTGCATTGTGAAAGAAAATATTCATTAACATGTGAAAAAAGCTTTGAACTATTCAACTGGATAAAAATAGTGTATTTTTGTATTTGTTTACCACGTCACCTTAAAGCTAGATTTAGAGAAAGGTAGAGAAGTTCTGGTCTAGCACAACCTTTGGTGCTCTTGGGTTTCCAGCCTGACACTGTTTCGTGTAATGGGTTGGTAATTCACGGTCTATCCTTCCACTTTCTTTCTCTTCAGCTTCCAACCTTCTTTCCTGTCACCTGGTTTGAGAGTGCTGTGAGTCCTATCCTTTATAGATGAAGGAAGCATGGAACAGAGTAAAATGTAGTCACTGAGGCCGGAAGGCACCTTTGGAAATGGTCTATGACAATCCTTCAACATGAGGAGAAGGTCAACTGAGCCACATTGCCCTGGCCATCTCCAGGTGAATGTGGGATATCATCAAGGATGGAAATTCCATATCATCTCTGGGCAACCTGTGACAGTGTTCAATCACTCTTATGATGAGAAAGGGGGGTTTGTTACACCTATGGGGAATTTCTAGTATTTCAGATTTTCATTGCTTCTCATCCTGTCATTGGGCACTGCTGAGAAGATTGTGGCTTTGTCATCCTTCCACCCTTCTGCCAAGTATTTTTACAAATGCACGAGATCTTCCTGAGCTTTGTCTTCGCCATGCTGTAGAAGACCCAGCTCCTTCAGCCTCCCCTTCTGTAAAAGATACTCCAGTCTTTTGAGGTTTTTGTGGTCCTGCAGTGGACATTCTCCAGTATTTCCACATCTCTTGTACTGGGGACCCCAGATCTGGACCAAGAACTACAGAAGTATCTCAAGAGTTCTGTGAAAAGAGGGGGAACAAATTGCTTGACCTGCTGGCAAAGCTTTTCCTAGTGCAGCCCACGAAATTGGTGCCCATCTTTGACATTGCTTTGCTCATTTTCAACGTGTTCTTTGCTCATTTTCAACTTGTTTTCTAGCAGCCTTATATCCTTCTTCACAAAGCTGCTTTCCAGCTGGCCAGCCCCCAGCATGTACTGTGTCTGCACTTATTTCTGCTTAGGGGCAGGACCTTTGACTTCCCTTTGCTGCATTTCCTGAGGTTTCTGTTTACCCTTTTCTCCAGCTTGTAAAGTCCCTCTGAATGGCAGCACGCATCAGGTACATTAACTGTTTCTTGCAGTTTTCTATCCCTTGCAAACTTGCTGTGAGTGTATTCAGTCATGTCATTAATGATGATTTTAAGCAGTGTTGGTTTGAATACCAATGCCTGGAGTACACTGTGGACAACTGGCCTTCAGCTGCTTTTTGTGACACTAATCACCGCTCTCTGAGCCTGTCAGTTCTGTCAGTTTTCAGTCTGCCTTGTTTGCAACTTACTTGGTCTGTACTTCATCAGTCTGTCTGGGAAGGTGTGATGGGAAACTGTGGAATGCTCTGTTAAAGTTCAAATAAAGCAAACTCTCTCATTCTCCTTTCATGCAGCAGGCTGCTCATCTTGTCACAGAAGGCTATAAGGTTGTTCAGGAATGATTCACCTTCATAAATCCATGCAGACTGCTCCAAATAACCTTCTTGTCCTTTATATGTTTGGATTGTCTTGTCCCAGAAGAAACAGTGAAGCTGATCAGCGTTTAGTTCTCCAGATC
The DNA here is from genome assembly GCA_013399225.1 of Rhipidura dahli. Lineage (NCBI taxonomy): Eukaryota > Metazoa > Chordata > Aves > Passeriformes > Rhipiduridae > Rhipidura > Rhipidura dahli. The sequence goes on along the minus strand of VXAC01003573.1, from coordinate 404,068 downwards.
CTCCTTCTTCCTCTTCTTTTAAATAGAAATTATGTTAACTTTCTTTCTTTCAGTGCTTAGGAACACCGTCTCTAATTGCTGTGATCTTTCAAAGTTAGCTGGGGGAGTGACATTGTCCAGTTCACTCAGCACCACTTGGTGCATCCTATCAATTCCCATAGACTTGTGTATGTCCAGGTCATTGAAATGTTCCCTATCTTAGTCCTCCTGTACAAGTCGTAAGTTTTCTTGCATTACACTTTACTGCTGGTGTCCTCACAACCTTCACACTGCCAGGTTGCCACCTGGTTGAATAAGGTTGAGTGTAAACCAGCTCATTCCAGCACTAGGAAAATTTTGTGTGGGTTACTTTACTGGCCCTGGTATAAGGGCTATCTCACCATGAAACTAGGAACATGTGTGCTGCTTCTCCATAATGTAAGAGCCATAAAAATCATATTTGACTTACACTGTTAAGACCACCAAAGTCCACACTTCCCAAATACGCCTTCTGGGTTCCGGGAACTTAATATAAGATAAAGGTAGTGCTATTGTCCAATTATTTCAGGTTTGCAGAGAAGTAAACACGACTGGAGCAGAAGAATGTATCCACAAGGAAAGCCAGCTCAGCAGCTGTGCTAAAAATCATCTCTGTCTGGGCCCAGCAGGGGGACACCAGAGCCCACTGACCCATTTTCTGAGGCCAGACTTGCACACTGGAGTTTGGGGATTTTTGTAAGTCAACCACTGTGAAATGCAAGTGAAATGCAACTGTACTGGGTTTGTCTCTGGGGCAGAAAATTCTTTTCGTGTTGCTGTTGTTTGTAAGTGGGCAAGAGGTACTTACAAAAACAGTGGAAAATGATCTTGGAGGTATGCTTAGGAGATTCACATATTAAGAAAAAGTATTTTATAGGATCTCAATTTTTAGAAAAATTGTTCCCAGTGGCATCCTTTATATGACTTACTGTACTGTCTGTTTCCCTGGAGCAAGTCCGTATTTTCACCACAGGTGAGAAATCTGGCACTGAGTTGACCATCCAGAAATTGCAAGGAGTCTGCATTGGCAAAGGGACCACCCAAATACTGACGTTCCACTGTGCTCAAATCAGCAGTAAGAAACTTCAGTGGCATGCACTCAGAAATACATGTTGGGAGTATGAATCCTTCAGGAGAAGCAGGAGAGCTCATAGTTTTTAGAAGAAATCTGGTAAAAATAGGTGACCATGGACTAACATATGGAACACAATGTATTTTAATCATGTACACATGTGAATGAGTGAATGAATGAAACGGAAGCTGGGACAGCACACAAAGATTGTACACCGAAGAGCTGCCCGTTCCTGTGTTTCGAAAGGCTCTATGAGAATATGACAAAATGAATCTTTTGCAGAATAGCCATACAGGCAAAGCAGAGACTGCTTTTGTGGTAGCACTGGCACAGACCAAAAGGGCCTGCTTCCTGCTAGAAGTGCTGCTCATTGGTTTAGAGCTCAGTACACTTGATTCATTCAAGAATTCATGTTTCTCTGTTCAAACCCCATACCTCTGTGTTTTAGGTGTTTCCACCTCTAGTTAGTCTGATGTGGATTCTCTTCCAGTTGTGGTTATTGTGTTCACCTGTGTGTGCAGTAGAAGACTGAGACTTTGAAATTTTTAAGCCAGACCGCTGTGAGTGGATGAGCATAATGAAAATTGTCACCAAAATATCATCATGGCTGCTAAGGAATAGGAGATGCTATGTCTCTTAAGCTTGAAAGTAAATTTAGACATATAATTTACTCCCAGAAACACTGGAATACTTAATAGCAGACTTCTCCCTTATCTCTATGCATGCCTTCTTATATTATGTATAAAACTTTAAAAATTTCCTGTAAGTTTACTGTATTCTTGCTAAAGATTTTGAAATGTTCAGGTCTGGAATATTTTAACTGAGCAACGAATTGGTCTTAAAACCCTTACTGAAGAAGAAGTGCTACCTGGGACTGAGAAGAAACTGATATTCTGCAGGCCATCGACAATTATTTCCTGTATTAGCATTCTACTAAGTGCAGTGACTTGTTTTGGTGTGGTTTTAAGTATTTGGATTTTAAATATTTCCCAGAGAAAAGTCTTGTGATATTAAGTGAGGAAAACCAGTGTAGTGCCCAAGTGGTATGGCATTTCTGCAGGGTGTTTATGGGAAAACTGTGTGGTATTTTTGCAGTTTTGATCATGACTTGTCCATACCACATGTGCTATGACAAACAATATGAAGGTAAGGAAACTAATTTTCACAGATTTATGAAGACTCACTTTATTTTTCCCTGCATTAGTGGTTTGTCTGCAGTAAGAATGTTTGTAAGATAGTTTATTGTATGAAATGTCCTTAATAGTCCTGTCTTGGGGCATCATGGCTGCTTTTAGGACTTCTTTTTCCTCAAGGATACATGCTGATGGCAGTCAGCACAGAGCATATAACAGATCTAGATCTGTGTTTACAGCCTGTAACACCTGTATAAGTCTATGTGTTTCTAACCTGTAGCAGTGGTGGAGTGTCTGGGACTGCATTTGGGAATGTGGTTTGAGAACTCCTAGCCTCTGGATTTAACTCCTGTTTGCTACCAAATACAATTACATTTTTTTGTGCTGTGTCAGACTTACAGGCACATGCACAAGTGTTTGTGTTCTCATTGGATTTTCTCCGTCCTGTAAGTCAAGATGAGGACTCAAGTGCCTCTGAAAACTTATGTAACACGGGTGAAAAATAGGCATGGCTTTGTATTTGACTGGTCTGTTTTATGACAGGATCTGTCCTTAGCTGTCATGTGGTCAACCAGTGAACTGTTTTGTCTCCAGCGCTGACCTAAACAGAAGAATGGAAACCTTTATGTTCATTGGCGAAAGGCAGTTTGTTACCTTGATTATTAATACTGAAGAGATACCATGTACTCTGTGAGAATGACTATGAAAGTCAGGCAGAATACCTTTTGGAATCTGATGCAAATTAAGATTGTGGACTACCGTCCTGCATCTCTCAGACCAAATGTGAGTACAGTATACAGGAGAACTCGTTGGAGTGTTTGGTTTGCAGAGCCTAATTTTCTCTCCAGTATCAGTCTTCTTAGATACATAACATTAGGAATTACATAATGCACAGTGAAAGTGACCCTAATTCTGTTTTTCCTTAGTAATGTCAGCCCATTACTTTATAAATCTCTTTTCTCTCTCTTTTTTTTTTTTTTTTCAGTCGGTTGGGTTTTATCTCCATATCCTCTTTTTCCGTTTTTCATACTTTACAGCTGCCTGATTTTCTTTCATGGATTCTTGTGCTATAATTTATCTATCTTGTAATATGTTAACAGATGCTATTTTGGAGATACCCGGACTTATCTAAACAGATCTGGAATTTAACCTCTTGGCATCATAATTTCACTTGTTGTATTTGAATTGCAGAAAGTGTTTGAAGACTCCAATTGAATTATGACTTTGTTGTCCAAAGCAGCCTATGTGTTTATCCTAAGAGACAGATCAAAAAGTCAGAGGTTGACTTTGTTCATTTATCATTTTCGTGGTATAAGGCAGTATGGTGCATACAGACAGGCAGGAAAGATATTGGAGAATACTGAATTATTGGAAAGGAAATAACAAGTTGCAGTTTCCTTGACATCTCTTATATTTTGGTTAAATTTCTGTCTCTTGTAGGCTAGTAGATAGTAACATTGTCATGACATTTTTGACACAGACCATTTTTATATGTTTTTGCAATAAAAAACTACAGATTTATTGATATTTTCTCCGTTGCATATACTGAGGTTCTTACTAATTTCTTTATTTGAAATGATTTGTCCTGAAGGTTTTCTTAGCCAACAGAAACTGTTTCAAGATAGCCATTCTGTTAAGAAAACTAGTGTTCAGAAGCATATGGCAATGCCAAGGTACAGCCTCTGTGCCTTTCTTTATTTTCAGGAATCCTTTTTGTTTTGTTTCTAAGTGGTCTTGATAGGTCAGTAGACATTGTATGACCATACCTGTATACAGTCTGTGAATACAGTTCAGAAGCATGGTACAGAGCATACAGAACAGCATGATAAATTGTGTGCAGGAAGCACTTTTTTATACTCAGCTATGTACTAATTCTATCTTTTCTCTCAGATAGTATGAGAAATAGAATCTGATAATAATTTTATCTCAATTTGTATTGCCATTTCTGGTAAAATATTGCTGCAATTTTATGCCTCTTTCCAGTCAGCATACTGGAGAACTCTGACAAGCGTGATGCTATTTATAATAATCCTAAAATTTACTTCTGATTTTTTTCCTTAACTGAAACTTTTCATATGATTAGTTTTGCTATTTTCCCTGAACAAAATACACAATCATGGTGAGGCTGAGGTTGGAAGGGACCTCAGGAAGTAATCTGGTTCAGTCTCCCTGTTCCAGTAGGGAGACCTAGAGCACACTGCCCAAGACCACGTCTCTGGGCAATCTTTGCCAGTGCTCAGTCACCTTCCCATTAAAAAAGTGTTTCCCACTGTTCAAAAGGAACCAGCTGAAGTCTTTCAGTAAGTGCCTTTTGCCTTTGGGTCTGTCACAGGGAACCACTAGAAAGAGACTATGTCTTGTTAGTGCCTTCCCTTCAGGAGTATGTACAACATCATGAGATTCCTTTGAGCCTTTTCTTTAGCCTGAACAATCTCAGGTCTCAGTCTTTCCTCAAAGGAGAGATGCTCCAATCCCTTCATCATTTTAGTGACTGTTTGCTGCACTCTCTGAAGTAGCTCCATGTCCCTGTTGTACTAAGAATCTCACAGCCAGGCACAGTACTCTGAGTGTGGCCTCACCAGTGCTGAATGTATCACAGCCTGCTGCCCCAAACCTGCCGGCTACACTCCTCTTCATGCAGCGCAGGATTCCATTAGCCTTCTTTGCCACAAGGGCACAATGCTGGCCTGTGTTCAGCAGGACCCAGTGACATAATGTTACAAACGTCATTTCAGATAGGCTGCTTTCAGATATACGTGTCCATGGGAAGAAGTAATTTGCATGTAAATTTCCTGTGGTGTTTTAGTTTGCATCATTTTTAAGCACATGTAGCAGCCTTATTGACCAGCTGAGGTTGACAGCCTTTGTTCTTCTCCCAGTCTTCCACTGGAGTCCTCTGGTCTCTTGACGACAAGCGGAGAACTTACCTCTGCAGCAAAAGTGGCTATATGGAGATACTGAAACCTGCCACTCTGTTCTAAGCAGAGATGAATCTCAGCTCTGTGAAATGTTAGCTTCAAACCCCAATGTGGTTCAAATTCCTGTCTTGGCTCCAGGGTATGTTGTGTTGTTTCCAGGTGAAGAACTGTTTGCACACCTGGTGGGTTAATACAATGCTCATTCTTCAGAAACCACCAGCCTATGGAACCACACAATGTTTATTCTGTAGGATCATGTTAAACATTAACCAAGAAGAAGAATGGGAGAGTAATCAGCCCAGTTACTGGTAACAGTGTGAATGAATAATGAAACAAAACTGCATCATGACTTTCTGGTCAACCACTGAAGTCTACAGACATTATCTGATACTTTCCCACACTGTATATTCTGTATGAGAAGTGGCAGATTCCTTATGGCAGTTCTACACTAATGTGAAGTAATAATGGGAGCAGTTTCCATTTCTGTGACTAACAGCAGATACTTTGGCTCCTACGGAGATACTTAGGAGAAGAGGGCTCTGAATGTCCTCTAAAAGACCTGAAGGTTGTTCTGCTTTCTGACAGAACAAAATCATATTTTCAAAATTTTTACTTCTAGCTTTCTAATACAATGTCATAACAGAAATCAAGATTTTTGCATAGTGAAGATCCACTTCTTCTTTGGGACTGTGTCATATATATTTTTTGGTACCCCTAAGTGATACAAATTTTTGAAATTTTCTCCTGCTGTGCAAGTAATGGAAAATACTTCACATTTGATTTTAAAAAAATATGTATAGTTTCCATGAGCTTTGAAAGTGGAATCTACTATATGAGAAGAATGAGACACATATGATAATCTTTTTATTTTGCCTGTGCAAGGATTTTACCTCCAAATTAAATGTAATTGAAAAAAAAAAGGATACTGGAATATTTTTAAACTTGCACATGTATTTTATATAGAGGTCCACAGACTTGAGATTTGAAGACTTCATCAGCTGAATACAGTATTCCTATGGAGAGTTACATTCTGTGTGCATGCCTACAGGATGTGAATTTTTCTATCTTCAGGACTGCATTCATATATTGAATCTTTTAATATATGTATGTACATAGATACATCAGTTTATCAATGTATATGCATACATATATATGTATATGCATATATATATTACACTTACTTACTTACTTTTCTTGAACTGTAAAGACAGCCTGCTATAGAGCCCTAAAGAATAAATTATGCTTACATCAGTGTCTTATTTACCACAGATGCACTACAGAAGGCACAAGAGAATGTCCCTTCATACACCTTCCTAGTAAGCATCCACTTAGTAATTAATCTCTAACAAAAATTCCCAAATTCAAGGACCCTTATTAGAACTCCCTCTGCTTGATATTGCTTCTGTTTATGTTGGAAGCTGAGATCCTTGTTGCTACCAGTTTTTTTAAAGAATGAGCATGCTGAGGGATCATTTCTGCTTTGTGAGAAAAACTTAGCCGAGTACTGGCTTTTATCTTTGAACTCAGATGAAGGCTTTCCAAATATGGCTCAGCAGGTAGTTGACTGCCCCTCCTGCTCACTTTAAATTTTGAGTGTATCTTATCTCCCACAATGATTTGACTTTCCTCTACAACAGTCTCTTTATTGAATCCACAAGAAAAGAAAATCTTGGATGGAGCTGGAAAATAAGGGCATCTTTTCCTCAGGGTGATGTACATTTGCAGATTTTGAAACACTGTTCCATCTATTCCAATACAGTATTTTGTAATAAAAACATCCAATGAACTGTCTGAAACCTGCCCTTTTTTTTCTTTTCTGTAGGAACAAACTCCTTTGTTGTGTATAAAGGTCTAAGGATTTCAAATGTGCATGAGGATCACAAAGTGCAGAACAGCACTGTTTGGGTATAGCACCTTGTTCCTGAAAGCATATAATGTCTTGCATGTAAAGCCTTGTTCCTATACATCTGTGCCATGGCACTGTGCCCAAGCTAATGGCTCTTGCAGCTTGTAGAATAAAATGTGCTACAGCAGCTATCCTTTATTGGCTTCTGAAGCCAGTGTGGTTTTCACTCACTCTATTGTCTATGCTTGGTGTGATGCAGTCATGACTTACACAACTCTCTTGGTTCTGGAGGTTTCTAGCTGGAATTATTCTTCTACATATTGAAGAGAAAACAGTAATTTGACATAATATAAGTGCAGTAACCCTGTTTTTTCTTTAATTTCTGCCTATCATGCAATTTCAGTAAGATAGATATTTAAGTATATTGCAGTTTTCTTTTACTCAGCCTGTTATGCCTTAAACACAGAATTGCTCCACAGCATATCAGATTCACACAGCTGAGCTCTTAGACTCAAATGAGACAAAATTCTGTATATTTTTAATTTCATTAGAAACCCAAATCCACATCATAGCTTTGAAGGATGAAATCTCATGAACTAGTCCTAAAAAACACAGAACATCTTCCTGAGTTTGTGATAGTTTTAAATGAACATCTGGAATATTGCAATCTGTAACATCAATGTTTTCTGATACTCAGAGAGTAAGCATTTCTAATATTCTTGTTCTAGCACCTTGCCTTCCATCAGGGGATTCAATAGTATATGTCAAATGCTAAGACTGGCAATTCTGTAAGCATCAGTATTCCTGCAAGAAGAATGGAAAAATTCAGAGCAGAGGATCTCAGTGTTGTGCTCAAGATTGTACTTACACTTTGTGGAGCCAAGTAAATCTTCTGCACTTGACACAAAGTTCTCCATTGTTTCTGCTTGATTCAAGTGTTTTATGTTACTTTCTCTTCAGGAAAATAATTGAAAAAATTGATAGAAAATGTATTACCTCAGATATACTGCTAAGGTCTTATTAAAGCAAATTATATTCGGAGATCTGTACTAAACAAATGTAGGGTTTTTTTTCTTTGTAGAACTTTGCCAATCCTGTTGCAGTCCAGTGGACTACAAGTATCTCCAAACTGAAAATGTCTGTGTGTGCCTCTTGCTGTGTTAGTACCAGTAGCTGTCCGTTTCCTTACCTGTGAGAGCTGAAACTTGAAATCAGGTTGTTATTTGAGCAAGATTTTCTTGATGTGCATTTTCCTTGCTTGGCAAACTTGCTGCTGATAAGCAAGCAGACAGCACAAAAGGATGAGATTATGAGTATTGTGTAATATACTTGTTCTCTTTCTCCCCATTTTCCTTTTTTTCCCCTCATCCTCTGGAAGAGTGCTCCCAGGCACACTTGGAAAACTGCCAGTCCAGAAATAAATACTTATTAAATTCTCCCCAGTCTGAGGTTTTTGATACTCTTTTTGTGGCATAGTCAAATCAGAAAGGATACCCAAAGTATTTTCTGTGGAGGATGTCACTGGAGAAAGGAAAGCAGAGTCACTCTGAAGATCCCAGAGACATGAACATCAGGATGTACAAGAGCTAAAGCTATTAGTACTTTGTGTGACCATTCTGGATACTTAAAACTGCACAAGAGACAGAGAACGATGGTAATAGTTCGAATACATGTTTATTCCTTCTTTACTATGCCTATTCTGTGCTTTGATGGGCTTTTACATAGTGCTTCTCATCTGTTCCATGTTATCAGCTACCAGTAAAAGCCATCTACTTAAACACACATAATTTAGACTGCCTGAAAATAAAGGGCCTGTAAGGACTGATGGGTGTTGTAGTTGTTAATGGGCTTCAAGGCTTAAGGGATGCTGAAAATCTTGCAATTTTGTAGCATTCACATCTACATTCATGCTGATCTGTTGGGTCACTCCCAAAGGGCCAGCTCAGTAGCGTATCACTTTGTTTATACCCATACCCTAAACGTTACTCCAGTTACACCCTATGGTATGCTGCACATTAATAGGTAAATAGATAATATCTGTCCCCTGGGGACCTCAGCAAAGTATGTCTCATACTTGTTTTGCCCCAAAGTGCCTGCTTTTGGCCTTTCTGTGTGGGCTAGGCTAATTTATGCCACAAATTACCAGCACCTTTTAGCAAGAGTGGGGAGATGTGGGAGCCTACCCCCATGCTCCCGCAGAAGAAGTGCTTTTTTGGGGGTCAGCTGAACCTGACACACCTGGGGAAGATGGCTTAGGTTACTGCACAGGAACTGTAAGAATAAAGCCCTGTGTGGATTGATGGCATGGCATTTGTATAGACACCCAGAGCACCTTGTCAAGAGGCAAAACAGATGTAAAAATGATACACACCTAACCTGTGCCAAAAGAATATTTTGCTCTTAATTTGCACAACATAATTAGATTTTCTTTTCCTATTTGCTGGGATTGTGAGCAAAGATACTCTAGGGTTGTGCTGTCATGTAGAAATCACAATGGGCAGAAAAGAGTGTCTCCTGTGTTAAGCCATCTGTCCAGACAGTTGTTCTTTCTGGGTGACACAGAGCAGCCGCAATGGGCACAGGAATGCTTTTAACATCAAAAGTCAGTCCTCAGTTTTCATTTGTGTAGAGCTGAAGTCATGTGAGATCTGGCTTATTGAAAAGTTTAAATATGGCCCAGGTGTGGTCTTTCCTTGCACATAAGTCTTGTAGCTCTCAACTGAGAGTTTTGTCTGACTCTGTTCTCTATACAGTAAATAGTCAAGTATGCCTTGCCATTAAACCACTGTTGCATTTCCCATTGCACTTTGTAAACTCATAGTTTTGTATCAATTAAGTATATTGTTGCTTCTCTTTTATGAGTGAAGTGCCTAATTCCCTCTGCGACAAGGCCTGTCCTAGATACAGTGAGCAATCACCACATGCATTCAGAACATCTTGATCCAGGAGAGAACATTATCCCAATTATTCTGAAGATAAAGGGAATTTTTGTCTCCTTCCTACAGATGTATTTGTTATAACAGTCTCACTTGACTGCTATATGAGCACTTTGAAGATGTCCCTGGACAAGGATGGGGGACTTCTGCTTCAGCTGCAAATTGGATTAGGAAATCTGGCCCTGTTCCTGGTATATGGTGGTGATTATGAAATGGATGATAGACATTCTCTGTGCAAGGGCAGTGCCAAGTCTGTGCCTCCTTTCCTCCCTCTCTGCCTGCTTTCTTCTAGAAGATCCAGTGCAAGCCAGCCCTTGGCCTCAAGAAGCCATCTCACATGAGAGTGTCTGTCTGCATACTCAGCAGTACTGGCTGTGGACTTTGGATGGTGGAGATGGACAAACACCAAGTGAGACTGCAAGGAGAATGTGCCATAGGTACAAACTTCATGTGCTTGTTCATGAAGTGGTTAGGGTGGTCTGAAAAGCACTGAAGGCAGAACACTGACATCCTAAGGACCTATTATCCTTTTGAACACTTAAAGAAGAGCTTTGTGAAACTGAGGCAGCAGGGGTGGCTCTGTTTCTGTGTGCTCACGGAGGTACTGCCTGCTCCAGTTGTGAAATAGCCCTGTCTGGTGTCTATTGGGCAACATGTCATTCTTTGCCCTTGATGCTCCCTGTCAATAGATGTAGCTTGGTAAAGTTAGATTTCATATTTCAAGGTTTTTCCATGCTCTCTCTTTGTTCTCACTGTTCAATAGTGAGCTGAAGTGTCAAGTGGACTATATGCACCTCAGTGTTTCTCGGAGCAACCTGGTTGGAGCACTGTTGTCCCAGACACCTAGTGAATTCCAGTGGCATGACAATGTCAGTGAGGATTTGGCCTTGAGAGGCCCAAATGACTGCTTATAGTGCAGTGGCTGCATGGCACAGACACAGGCATATGGGTCACAGTGCTAGATGATGTGATTTGAGCTCTGACAGCTCCATTTAGCTTTTGGAAAACTACTTTGAGATCACCATGTACTGTAGCAGAGAAAGTAGGTGAATTTGGGTTTGTTTCACCAGTTCCTGCAGTGCATTTTCTTGACTGTCTATTCCACTGGTAAAAACATAGAAATGGGCTAAGATTTTGCCTCTGAACGAATGATTATGAATTCAAAATGCATTTTGGAAGCATTGTGTCTTTACTACTAGTTCATGAGAAAACATGTCACCTCCAGCTGTCAGTGAGTGCCCTGTTAGTTCAGAAGTGTGGTTGCCTGGTTTGCCTCTTCCCTCTTGCTGGGTGAACTGGTGACCCCATCACCTTGTCTCCTGTCACAGTCCTCCAAGTGAACAGTGGCACTGCTCAGCTGTCAGCTCATCATAGAGCAGCTGCAGGCAGGGAGAGGATAAGGCAACATGCCTGCCAATGTGTTTTCTTTTTTCCCTCAGATTTACAGCTGGTTTGGGGTACATTTGTGTTTCTGGTAATTGGGAAATCTAATTAGATATCCTGGAGTCCTAATTAAGTGACTTCTATGGTTGTATGATATTTTGAGAATAATCATCTGTGAAAACTTGGGACCTGTGTTCCATTCGCATGTGCAATTTTTGTGACTGTGTGAATAAGTTCTGTAATTGCCTGTAGGAATTTAGAGTGCTTGCCCAAATGGAAGAAATTGCAAATACTTCCTAGCATTCAGTTTTTAAATCTCTGATTTTAGAATTAGGGAAAAAGCTGACGGAAAATACTATAATTGAAAAGAAATGCAAGAACAAAAATCACATTCTGTTCACATAAACTGTCTTTTTTGGCGACTTGTGTATCAGTTGGTGGAAAGTTAAAATTTCCCACTGATTTTAACACCTGCTTAGCCACCACAGAATGTCCTTGGTAATGAGTAGGTATCATGGTATGGAATATATGCTAATAGTGTTCCAATTAAACAGCATTCACTGCAATTACATCTCATTAGGTAAATAATTTCTGAGGGAGATATACTAATTAAGTGTTTTTGCTCATTATGTATTTCATGATTAAGATGAGTTTACTAAATTTACAGCTGTGCAACTAAAGCTATTTAGAACTAAACATGCCAATATTTACAAAACACACAGAAATTGCTTATGATCTGTTTTCTTTGTTGCTAATTATGAAAGGTATATAAGGTTTCCTTGGAGCTGCTTTCCCACCTGTAATGAACAAAATGCTCCCCAAGTGTTTTGAGATCCTCTGGAACATAAATGACTTTATAAATGTGAAATGCCATTGTTATTCAGTTCTCTGAGGTACCTGCTGCTGCCCAGCAGCTGATTTGCTTATTTAAAATTATAGTAAGTTTTCTCTTTTAACACTGTTTTGTCATTTATGTGGTGGATTGTCCCTGGCTGGTCACCAGGTGCCCACCAAAGCCACTCTATCCCTCTGCTCTGTGGTTGGACATGGTAGAGAAAATACAACCAAAGACTTGTGGATTGAGACAGGGACAGGGAGGGATCACTCAGTGATTACCATCAGGGTCAAAACAGGCTCAACTTGGAGAAAATAGTTTGTTTTATTTCTAGTCAGATCAGAGAATAATGAGAAGTACAAACCAAATATTAAAACACTTTCTCCCCACACTTCCCCTCTTCCCAGGCTCAGCTTCACTCACGATTTTCTCTGCCTCAACACAGGGGGATAGGCAATGGGGGTTGTGGTCAGTTCATCACATGTTGTCTCTGCCACTCTTCCCTCCTCAGGGGAAGAACTCCTCACACACTTCCCCTGCTTCAGTGTGGGGTCCCTCCCACAGGAGACAGTCCTCCATGAACTTCTCCAATGTGAGCCCTTCGTACAGGCTGCAGTTCTTCACAGATTGCTCCAGTGTGGATCCCTGCCACAGTGTACCATCCTTCAGGGGCAGGCTGCTCTGTAGTGGGTCCCCCACAGGATCACAAGTCCTGCCAGCAGACCTGCTCCAGCCTGGGCTCTTCTCTCCATGAGTCCTGCCAAGAGCCTGCTCCAGCACAGGTTTCCCACAGGGTCACGGTCTCCTTCAGGTGCGTGCACCTTCTCTCTGGGGTCCTCCACGGGCTGCAGGTGGATCTCTGCTCCACTGTGGAATGACACGGGCTGCAGGGCACAGCTGCCTCACCAGGGGCTGCACCAGAGGCTGAAGGGAAACCTCTGCTCCAGCACCTGGGGCACCTCCTGCCCCTCCTTCTGCACTGACCTTGGTGTCTGCAGGGCTCTTGCTGTCATGTATACTCACTCCTCCATTCTCTGGCTGTGATTGCTACTGCACAGGTTTTTTTCCCCTTTCTTAAATACATTATTCCAGAGGCACTACCACCGTTGCTGATGGGCTTTTCCTTGTCCAGTGATGGGGTCTTTCTTGGACACAGGGGAAGCTTCTGGCAGCTTCTCACAGAATACACCTCTGTAGTCCACCTGCTACAAAAAGTTTGCTGCACAAACCCAATACATTGTGTAAAGCTCTGTAATACAAGCTTGCAATCAGCTGGAACATTTAGGCTCAGAAAAGATTTTTTTTTAATATCTTAAGACAACTTATTCCCAACTTACTCCCTGTCTGCATTATGGACATTTTGTTCCTTCATGAGCAGAGCCCATTTTGTTAATTTCTTGATTGCACTTTCCTAGAAGCACACAGACTATTAATAGTCTATATGTAGCTAAGAGGACTTTATTAAATGCTATCTTTGATACACAGCTTTACTTCCAGCTAATTAGGTTTCCGTACCACACACATGAGCCTATCAGAATGAAAATGTTGTGACGGCTGTCATTTGTGCCTGGGTAAACACCACATCGATTTGGGTAATTCCTGTTAGAAGCCAAGAGGGGTAGAAAATTAACAACTGAACAGAGAGACTCTTGACCTTACGAGATGACAGGCAGGATTGTGATGGATCATGTATTTGGAATCAAGAGGCAAAGTTCAATTCCCATTCATCATGGCAGTTTTTCAGACTCTTCCTGCAGAGTTTTCTGACCTATGCCATTTTTCATGGCTCTCATACTGTTTTGGTAGCTTAATTCAATTTAAATGCCTTCTTTTTCCTGATTTCTTTTTTTTTTGCATTTCAAAATGGTTTGTTTTAAGATGAAATGGTAGATTTGCAGAATTTTTGAACAAATTAAATTACTTTCTTTCACTTGTTCTCTGTCCTGGGGGCCCTTTATTTCGCCTGTGCTCCTCTCAGTGAGATCTCTGTAGCCTGGGAAACACTCAGAAGCTCAGAGTCCAGAAGACTTGTTCTGCTTTTGTTCCTCTCTTGAAAACATCAAGCTATCACTATCCAGCCTCCTCTTCTCCTTGTAGCCATTCCTTTCCTCTTAGCAGACAAGCAATTCAATTATTCTCTTTTTTGCCTTCACTCCAGCTTCATTCAGAGAAGAATCTGGCCAGGTGTCTACATACCAAACATTTCTGTGTAGTCTTGAGGGATGTCTGAGCTGTTTCTCAAGGCAGTGAAGCTGAGACTGTATAAGGTTTCTGAAAGGCATATATCATTTTGCAAAGATATCCTTTCAGAGGTACTCCTCTGTGGTTGACAAAATCTTTGTGGATGATCTTGACTGTGACCTTTGGAAGGAAACCAGAAGATCAAAACAGACACTTCTGAGTCCTCAGCTTCTTCCTGAAAGTGCCTCTGAAAGCTTCATTCTCTGTGTACAAACAGAGTACAACTTGGTGCAAATACAGGAGAAATGCAATCATCTTTCAATTTGATGTTTCTCGCTCTGACACTTGGGACTTCCTGGAGAGGTTGCAGAACATTGAAAACCTTCCTAGTCTAAAGAAATCTAATTTCCCTTACCCCAGTCTATATACAGTGTTTTTCCCCTCAAGTCCCAGACTTTTCAAGCATCCTTCTGAAACATATATGCAGGAGATGACATGTGCCTTACAACGAGGAGGTTATTCGGAGATTGAGAGGGTTAATGACTCCACTCCAGATCAGAGGGAACAGTCAGACTCAAGCACCTCCTCCATGGCAGTGCACCCAGATTTGGTGTTCCTTCACTGTTACAGTTAATGCCCTTTTTTTCCTCCCCCAGTCTTTTATGATAAGTGGTGAAAATGTTTAGCTTCCAATAAGGTGTTTGTCTTATCTGAGCAGAAAATAACCTGAAAGTCAGATCTGCCTGTATTAATTTATATGACTAGGTGACATAGAGAGAAACAAAGATTAGATATATCACAGACTAGCAAATTGACTTTGGCATAGTTTTGTAATTTTTTTTCTGTCCATACCATTCTCAATAACTTGGAAATAAAATTCTGAAACAGTTCTAATGTGATCTCAGCAATTTTCAAGCTTCCTGGTTTTTTTTCTTTCACCTCAGAAGTTTGCCTCTTTAAAGGGTTTGCAATGAGAAAGGCTGGATTAAATTTTATTGTAGTCTCTAGGCATGTACAAGAAAATAGGGGCAGCAAAGCCAATAAAAATTAATCCATGTGTGTAGGCAGGTAGAGAAGGCATTTTGTGAGTTTACTTGGTAAGTCGTTGACTTTCCAATGCATCTTGATGTTTTCCTACAAAAAATCCTATTACAGCTTGGTGTAGCAATGGGAAATAGCATTCTTAGTATTTCAGACATACTGCTATATAAGTTTGAAAGAGTTACTATGGCTTAACCATACACTAACTAATTAAAAATCAGGGCCAGCCAAATTATGCAAGGAACTATATGGTAATTTCTGTCCTTGATTTTGTTTGGGAGGAAGATGTATAATGTGCAGTCATAAGTTTTTATTTCTCCTCATATTTCTTTTATTGACTTTTAAATTTGTTTTCCTACACAAGCTGATTTGTATTTAGGTGTTTGTTAGTGGTAAATCCCAATGAACCAATTCATTTAATTGAGCTTAAAATATAGATTTGAAAATGGTCTCTAACCTTTTTGTCTGGAAGTACATTTACCGTTTTGTCGTATCAGAGAGAATGGGCTTAGGAATCATGCAAAAAAATGGTAGGTGAAAAAAGGCCTGAAGCTCTCCCCTTAGCTATTGGAGAGTTGACACATATGTCCAGAAATTTCTATATTCATATTGACAGCATGACATTATTAAGCCAGAACAAAATATTTAATTCTTTATGCTTCATAAATGAAAAAACTTCAATGTATTTTGCTTTATGCAGTGACCACAAACTACCCAAGGGTGTAACTCTTAAGCTGAGATTTGAAATGTGGCTGCAAATTAGTTACTAAATTAACCAGTGACTGCACTGATGCAATGATTTATTGCCACCACGTAACTGTGCTGCAACAGTCATGGTCACAGTTCACACAGGCCTCCTTGGCAGTTTTGTTGCTTGGGTGCTTTTTCTCATGTTCATCAGAAGCTTATCAGGCCCTTTATGCAGTAAAGAAAAGTCATTTGAACCTCAGCCTAAGGAACTCTCAGATGGCAACTCCAAAATGAGTCTGGTCTTGGATTTTTTTTAGCACTTGGATTTTTCTTACATTTACAGTTCAGCTACTCCAGTCATCATTTCTTTCAGTCAGCAGCATACAGATCCCTGATATCAGGATCCTTTACTGTTGATTCCCTGTCACATGAAAGAATGGTCTGCCACAAATTTAATCTAATTCCAACTCATGTTAGACTTACCATATGCTTCATCTTTTCACAAAGTTTCCTATAGCTTAATACATATTGCTTCATTGAGGAATATACCCCTTTTCAGTTATGGCCTGGTACTGTCCAGAGGTTTTAGTCAGGACTGAGGCCATCAGTGAAAGATGTTTGATGATATGTAAGCTTCTGTTGAACTGCTATTTATGGTGCCAGATATTCTGGGTTTGATTTCCTAGAAATGACTCATTCAGCACCATGTGCTTCTGCAGTGTTGAAAACTAGAGTTATTCTTTTACCTGTGAGGTACTTTTCTCTGCTTTTTGGTAGAGATACTCCAGTAACATCCACACAAATGCACCACAGAGACATTAATTCTCCATGGAACTGGGCCCTATGCTTCTCCAGGCTAGCTGTCGAAGAAAGATTAAAGAATTAACAGCCCTGAGAGTAAAACTGGGCTAAACATCATGTAATTGAGCTAATTTTTTCAGCTAACCTGAACAGTGGACGTCTAAATTTTTGTCATTAATGCCACAAGTCTAACTTCTTGGCACAAAATAGTAGTGCTTAAGGTTCTTGCCATGGCTTTCTTAAGATACCTAAGAGCACTGCGAAGCCAGCATTAAAATGCCCCAAGAACTTAGGTGTTTTCTGTTTAGGACAATGGTCTCAGGTGATTTTTCAGGTAAGGTGACATAACATCAAATGTATAGATGAGCTGACAGGTGATCAGATGTCGTAAGATCTGTTTCTGCATCTTCTCAACCTTGGCTGAGTTGATTAACCTTACTTAGACATTTCCACCAGTTTTGTAGTGGACTTAGCAGTACTGAAGAGGTTTACATATGATCTGCAAAAGTTGAGGATCTACTTCTTGCTCTATTGTGTTTATTTTCCCCTTTGCTAGTCTTTCAACTTTCAGACAGTATATTTTTCTTTAAGTGTATCAGAAAGTTTTTACTGACCTACTTAGTGGCGTGACAAAGTCTGACTTTTAGTGCTAGCTCCAAGGAATTACTTTTACTATCAACTTCCTCCTTTTATTTTATTATTTTTATTAATTCCAACATGAATTTAGAAATATTACTTCTGAATTAATATTTTCATTATTCTTATCCTGAAAATATGGCTTTATCAGCTGTAGAGGAAATTGATGATTTTCTAAATCTGAAACAGACTAAAAGCAGAGAACAGATTTTTAATCAGGATATGGTCTTTAAGATGTGTTGCTATAATCACTTACATATGGCCACTTCTTAGAAACATAATCAATGAGGCTATAGTCTTTCCCCCTCCCACACCTACATTTAACACTATAAATTGAAAACCTCTGGGGTTTTTTTTCTCCTTTTTCCATTTTCCCCCTTTTTTTTCAAGTTAGTAACACATATTTGGAATACAGAAATGTGATTCCTTGTCTTAGCTAGCAATAGTACTGAAAGATTGCATTTTAAAATAGAAATATTCTAAACAGGGAACTTGAGAGGTAAGCCCCCTTCCTAATTTCAGTTGAATGAAAGGATTCACATCTCTGGTTGCATAGTCGGTTGTACACTCTATTTCTACTTCTGCCCAAACTCAGAGAGACGTCTTTTTCCAGTTATAACTCTAAGCTAATACTTTACAAGGACAGCATGTCTGTAAGCTTTCACTGCTCAGGAGTATATGCATTTTTTTAGATTTATGAGGCTTCAACCAGCATCAGGGTCCCCTTGTGATAGAAAACACATAGTGGGAATCTTGGGTTTCAGGAATTTGTACTGAGCAAACAAGGCAGACTCTGTCTTAAACCAGGCAGTGTGCCAAGGTGGAGGGCAGCTCAGGGGCTTGCTGGAGCTCAGACAGGAATTGAGCTGAGCTGGGCAGAACAGAGCTCAGATTTGCACAGTGCTAAACCACAAGTTTAACTGCATAAGTTCGAAGTACCATTGTAAAATTTTGATTCTGCTGAAGCCAAACAAATCCTTATGTTGATTAGGCTTTAAACCTAGGCCTGAATACTAGACAAGATAAAACCTAGTGGTACATCTGAGACCTGATTCCTCTTTTTATATCCATTAAAATATCTCTGTCTTGGCTCAGATGATTTAGAGAGGCTAATGAAAGCACAGCATTGCAGATTCTGGAGCCTTCTCATATGTCTTCTCATCTGGTCTTTAGACTTCTGTGCTTTTTGCTAGTTGTAATGCAGAAATACTAATACTTGCAAGAGAAATATTAAATCTCCTGCAATTAGAACAGAAAATTCAGCTTTCATTTTCTTGTAAAATGAGGCCAAAGAGAGAAACACAGAAGGAACTCCACAGGCAATTTAAAAGTGAGCTGAGGACAGCTAAGTTGTTAAATGAAATGGTCCAAAGAAATGTGCAGTCAGGTACCTCTGTGATGAGTAGCTGAGAAAAGCTACAATTGAAGCATGGTCTGTTAAAGAGTTTTAATACTAGGGTTATTGAATTGTTCAAAAAGTATTTTGAATGGACAACAAATAACATAGAGAAAGCTGTTTCTTAATATTAATATTTAGTTTTTGGTTCACAGTTTAAATTCAAAGATATCAGCATGTGCTTACTTCTGCCAAGTACATTTTGATGTTTGTTTTTAAGGTGGAGTAAGTCTGTTAAAAATGTTAATAAGCAACAGCTCACAGAGCATACACAGAGATAAAGGAAATAGCCCATGGACATGGGACCCTGCCTTAAACCCCTCCATTCACAAGTGTGCTGTTCTCCTTTAGATCAAGTGTACCCATTCAGCCCACGGTGTGGATCTCAGTCGTTCAGCAGAGTTGAGATGAAATCTGAAGAACTATGCTCTGTCAACATGTAACATTTCTCCATGCTGGCCTGCATGCAGTCTTTGGCTGCTGAAGGCTGGAATATGTCAGATTCTGGATGTCTTTATCACCCAGCAGAAGGTCTTCAGTATCTCCAGCTAGCTCTTGCTTTCTTTTCTGCTTTTAGTTTAATCACAGCCATTCTGGCTGTGTTTCCAGAGTTGTAGGTACACAGCATGGTAGCAAACTTTCAAGCAGAAAAGATCACTTAATTGTGTTTGCCTCACAGAGCTGCAGACATTTCCTCCACTGTTTAGATTAGCAAGGAAACATCTTTTCCTCTTCTATGCTGCACATAATGGGGAACATGCTTTATGAAGACTCAGGGTGAATGTCTTGCAGAGGTCTGCTATGAGGAGATTCCATTGTACAAATACTAAATCCAAGGATTTTTCCAAGCACTGACTCCAAATTCCGTGTGGGCCAGAGCAAAATTCTATTCCCTGTTTGCCTTCCTTCACAAGCACTTCTGGACTATTTATCTGACAACTGCAATCAAATAGTAGTACTGTTAGAAGCAACAACAAATAATAGATACAATGCTAATGGAAATAAATAGAATAACAAACATATTAGTTACAGGAAAAGTCAAAATTAGGGTTGTTATGCAGACAGAAAATGCCAGTCTCTTTTCTGTGCCTTGAAGATACAACAGGACCCATGTAACTTTTAAATGTACAGGATACCTACAGTATAACAAAAACACTTTATAAGAATAGAGAAGAGATCACATCTTTAGGATCTAATACCTATACCTGTAAGATTATTCAGATGCAAACCTTCTGACCTTTTAATAAATGGCACTTGGGTGTATTGAATTGAAATGACCTAGAGTGAGTGGGGGTAGCTCCTGTCCTAATATGTATTCACAGGAGCTGTAAATTAGCCACAGAACTAGGGGAAAAAAAGTACATGAAAGAATTAGAAAAATAATGTATTAGGAATTCATCACAACACACCTGTAGTTTGTTTGCTTTTACTCCAGTTAGAATGAAAAACGTGCTGTGACTTGAATGAGATAGAACTCAAAAGGAAACCCTTAGTTCCTCCAGCCTGGCAGGAATTTTTCAGTCTTCAGTCTCCAAAGCTCTATATGTAATTTCTTCCTCAATCTGAATGTAAGAATGTCTAAGGAAAGCACTAAAAATAAATAACTTTGCAAAAAGATGTGAAGTAACCTTTTAAAATATAAGAATATATCATTGGTGGTTTTTTTAAGTACAATTTTCTTCCTCCAGAAAAAAACCCACAATTTTTAATTTGTCATCTTGTGAATCCTTCGGGTTTGTATAGTCTTCATGAGTCAGTGGCTGTAACAAGCTATTCTTATTTTATCAGTTCTGACCTTATTTGGCTGCTTGAGGATCAGAGAGCATAGGGATGGCTGAAAAGCAGTATTTGCTCTAAGCCTGCCACTGTGTATGATGGTGATCTAATTTCTATTGACTCTACTTATGATGTCAAAATCATTATTCAAGGAACAGCAAACATGGCTCTTTATGCCCTGAAGCTAACAGACCAGCCTGAAGTGGGAAGCTTCAAAGGGAAGTTATTCAATGGGTGCTCTAACCTGTTCAGTTTCTTAGCCACAGAAACTACAGAATAACTGGGGATCCACTTCAGAATTACAAAGAATGTACAAACAAAAGTAAGGCCACCAAAAATTGCATATTGTTCTGTGTCACCGGCTATGTTTTGCCCAGATGATTTCATGTGATTACTGGTGGCACAAGTTTAAGCTTTTGTGGGGTATTTCTTGTCTTATGTAAGTTTCAGTGAGAGGTTTATTCAGTCTCTCAGACCCAGAAGCAGCTGTTCTGTCTTTCCCAATGATTACTTTCATTGTCCCTCCGTAAACAGGGGTGAATCATAGCCAAAAGTTCCTGTCAACTAGGGTCTTTTATTTTTCTTTTATTTTTCTTTTTTCTCCTTCCTCTTTTTTTTTTTTTTTTTGTTTAAGTAACTTTACAAAAGAAGCAAGTTATAAATTAAATATAGTAAGTGTCATATATACTGGGTATTACTAGAAAGTGCATTCATTTATAGCTGATCAGTATCTATTCCTCAATGAATATGACAGTAAACAGATTAGCATAACAAGTATCTGCAAAATAAGTATTGATCCATTACCATTTTCTGAAAAATAGTTATGACTTTGTTTGCTTGTAGAAAGAATTATCAATATTTAATCCAGAAGCTCTGTAGGCTCTTGCGAACAGTAATCAATAAGTCTTTATTTCTCCATGTCATGCAGATTAGCAGTGTTGACATTTTACTGTTGTTCTTGATTTAAAGAATAGCCAGTGCTGTTAATTTTTGGTATCCACTGGAGATCTCTACCTATATATCTTCACAGGGATCTCTATATACCTTAAAATTAATTATTCAATGGCCTTACCGCAGTGCCTGGCTGAAAAAACTTAACTAAATTGTCACTTTACCTACCTGTAGAAAAAATATTTCAATGGATCTGTGTAATCTGCATTAATAAAATACAAGAAGAGAAGCAGTGCTGTGAAGGATATTGATTAAGATAGTTTGATTGTTGTCAGGATCAGGAACAAAACTCTGATCTCAGTTCTTGCCAAGGTGACTCAGCTGACATGCTATAAAAGATTTATTGGATGCTTGAGATTTCTTTTCGTTATTTTCCATCCAGTATGTCCTTGTTAAAGAACACATAAAATATTTGTGTTTAGTGGCTGCCATGACAATTTTGAAAGTCAGTAATGTCTTCTCTATTCTTTGAACTTTGTCCTGACATGGGATACACAGAATACTGCTGCAAATTTTCTTGATACAGGAGTAAATAGTAATCTGTCTCAGGAAAGAGTTATGTATTAAAAATGTCAGAAAGGTGGTTTTTTTCCATACAAAGGGGTTTTTTTCTGGAGAGAGGGAAGTGGATTGGGAATTAATTTATGATGGAAGATTTACTGAGGCATGAACTGTTGAGGGGGCTGGTATGTCAAAGTAAGAGGCTATGCTGTGGATGTTCATATGTCAAACGACCCTGAGAAATGTAACTTATTACAAATCTCATTACAGACTGATAGCATAGTACACAATTTGTGATAACTGTGTGGGCAAAGGGAATAAAAGTAGATGTCTTAAACATTTATTTAATTAGCTCATCTTTCTATTTTCTTCAAAAATACATATTGCATTTCTCTTATTACATTTTTTGTGCAATTTTTAAAATGTAATTTACCTAAGGGCTTAATAAGTAGCTAAATATTTTCAAATAAATGAAATCAAATATAGGCACAGAAACGTAGTGAAGTCAGTTTGTGAGGCCACAAGATATTATCTGTGTAGCACAGATGATCATGGTGACAGAATAGAAGTCTCTAAAGGACTAGAAAAGTTCCTTTACTCTAGACAGGTATTTGTTTAATTCGTTCTTTCAAAAGCTCTAGTTTTTCAGTTAGAAATCCTATCCTTTTGATAATCTATGATAGTACTTTCCTATTTTTAACTTCATCAATTATTTTAATAAAGTTTAAGTTCAGTCTCTCTTACTACACCACAGGTCTTTTTTTGTTGTTGCCGCTATAGACAAGATTTTTTTCTTTTACATTTGAAGATGCCTCTTACATATTTTAGGACTGTCATCATTTTCTCTCAAGCCTTGTCCTTCTCCACCCCTCTGCAACCCTGGCTCATGTAATCTTTTCAACATTAGACTAAACAAATCCAATTATTTCAGTCTTACTTAATTGCTTGTGTTTTGCAGATGCCTCGTCTTTCCTTTTTCTTCACTCTGGATTGTCTCCAATTTGATACACATGGTTTTTTTGAAGTGCAGTACATAAAACAAGGCATTAGACTTCAACTCTAGTTTTAGTAGTGCTGCGTAGAATGAAAAAAGTCTGGTGTCTTATAATGTTTTTGCCTTTTAAGTGTTTGTCTAATTCTTGACTTTTGAAAAAGAAAATTGTGTTTTCTAATAATATCTCACTGCTCATTCACCTACAGTTCATAGTCTGTTGTGGTTCCTGGGATCTGTCTTGAAGACCTATTACCTTGTCAGTCCTTTGCCATCTGGTATTTCCTGTTTGTGAAAATGGTTATTTTTCCCCAAAGTACAGAGTGGTACAATAAACTAACTGAACTGCATCATCTTTCTCGTTTTTTTTTTTTTTTTTAGGACCATGTTTTCAGTCTTCCAAGGTCATTGTGAATTCTGACTTTGTCCTCCATCAGGCTTGTAGAGATCCCATCTTAGCATCATCTTAGAAAGCAGCACACTTTCAGAGATCTGTCGTGCTGCTAATGCCTGGTGGAGTGGTGTCTGCTTGGTGTGGAGCAACAGAGGACTGCAGCATCTGGACTTTGTTGATTCATTGATAGCTAGGGGTAAAATGCTGTGCTGAATAAATCTGTTGGTTAGTTACTGAGGATGTATTTTTCTTAAAAATACTTCTTGGAATCTGTGTATTTTTCACTTTCAGTTATTTCACTTCAAGATTAAGTGTCATGGGTTTATAATTTTCAGATGCAAATTTCACTAGAAAAACCTTACACCTTGGTTTAGGGTAGAGGCTGTCTGGCAAAGGACCACATCTGCAGTGAGTTTTAATAGTATACTGACAGCTTAGTAATGCCACAAAAAATTCAGCATTTTCCTCTTGCTCTCCACCAAAAAATTCTATAAAATTCGAAATTCTTTTGTCTTTTCTAATTTATTGGCTTATGAGTGAACCAACATGGAAAGGGTTTCAGACAACATATTTGATTCCAGTACTCCTCTTTATTTATGGGTTGGTTAAGAATTAGTCACTGAAGGAAATTGTGAATCATTCTGAATAATGAATAAATTTTGTTGCATACAGTTTGTGAAAAAGAAAAAAGGGAGAAATAAACTTTTAAAATGTTAATTCACTCAACTCCAAGAGGACTCTAAGTAATTTTTTAGACCTTTATAGAGCAGGGAACAGAAAGAAATGTGAGGTCTTAACATAGAGTCCAGAAAAAGCCAAAGACAGAGTTAGGATTAGACTTCTTAGCTTTTTATTTTCTGGTTTGATGATGTTTCTAGTTTTGTTTCCACATTAGTTTGTGTATTTAGAGTTCCTGAGGGTAGGGGTATGGATGGAGGGCCTTAGAGTGCCATGCAAATCTCAAATTGCAATACCAACAGGCTTACCAATGACGGGAAGAGGAAAACAATGACAAGAACAGCAGTGATGGCAGGTTGAGGCTTAGGGTGCAGTACTTGAAATTGCTTTGCAATTGTCCTTGACCGTGGGGTTGGACAAAATTACAACCCTGTTGCACTGATAGCTAATTCCAGAACGCAGTACAATATAGATCTGGCATAACAGAATGGATATGAAATGCAGAATATAAAGCATTAAGCACCATGTAAGCAAATCAGAATGGTAGGCTGAGGATATAATGAGTTAGGGTGTTTATCTTGGACCACTGACTTAAAAATGAAATGATGATTTTTTTAAAATAGGTCTAAATACCAAAAATGTGTGAGAAGAAAGATTATCCACAGCCCAAATAGTGGGTGCAAACACAGAAAATCAAATAAAAAGAGTAAACTTTAGAAGTATGAAAGACAAGCTTGAGGAAAAGAAGCGGGCAAACTGAACACTAATAGTCCTTCTATTCAGCTGAAGGTCTGATTTCATCAGTTCTCTCAGAAGCACAGATCAGCCATAAGCAAGTGTGTAGTAAAAGGGGCTGAAGAAGGCCCACAATGAAATTTTCAAATTAAAATAAAAATAAAAGCTGTAAGATTATAAGCAATAGTAGAAAACAGACCCCAAAACATTTCACCAGACCATGAGATTTTTCACATAAGAGGACCAGAGCAATAAGCAGTAATTACATGTTGCTGGGAGTTAATACTGCTGAGTTGCTAATACTCTAGTGTAGGGTGCTTGCGGCAGCAGTTTTTTGGTTCACCTTATTTTAGAACAGCAATATTAAGAAATTCTGTAAATATTGGTTTACTTGTGTGTGTGCTCACTTGCTTTTTGCCTTCTTCCTGTTGGTTCTGTCAGGAAATATATTTGGAGGAAAGATACTCCAACTTTAGAAGAAAGGAGGTTTTTGACTTTGGTTTGGTGTTTCTCATGAACTGATCAGAACCCTCTGTATCTTCTGTGTGCACTTCTACACCTATTTGTGACTTTGTAGGCTACAGGGTAAAAGTGTGTTCTGTTGCTCAGTTGTATTTTAACTTGAAATATTGTGGGTATTTTGTGACTAGGCTAGTTGCCATGGAAAACTTCATTTGATAGTATTTACTTTTTGTTACTAGTAACAATGTCTTTCAGATCACTAGTTCAGTTACAGCTTGCATTACTATGACTCACCAAAAATCCTGCTTTGCCTGAATGGGTTGCTAGAAGTTTTGAGTAAAAAAGTTCTCACCTTCTTCCTGGAGGCTGAGCCTGGGGTTTTGCCTTTCTTTTGTCGAAGTACAGAAAGCTCACAGGCCGTAGATGTTGCAAAGATCTCCCTCCCGAAGTCCTGGTGAGATTTACTGCTGTATGAATGTCAACTACATGGCACATATTTGGCCAAGATGAGACCTCCCACAAGTGCTGCCTGTATGAGCAGGGTTTATGGGGTTGAAAAGAAATATTTTCCTTGGAAAACAGAAACTGGAAAAATCAACATTAAAAATAAGTAAACTCCAATTTGAATTAATCCGGATATTTTTTTTTTTACACTGAGCAGAGATTCCCATTTTGGTGGACTGTGAAAGCTGGAGTACACCAGGCTGATTTGAATCACCTGTCTGAACAACACAGTTTCACAAGATGGTGTTGTCCAAATTTGAGTTACCAGTTTCAGGTTCAAATGCATCTATTCCAAATTCTTTATAGGTCTTTATTGTTAAACCTGGTTTTCAGTAACTGGGAAAGATTGAAAACTAGCTGGTTCTGGAAGGAGTCATTTCAGACATGAAGTTTGATTAGCCATAGAGAACTAATCTGTCTTGGGCTGTAAAAAATTTTGAGGGAAAAATCCTCTGTTCGGATACCCTGGCTTACTTGCTGAAGTTCTCAGTAAATCAGCCTTTCTCTGCAGTTTCTGGTCAGACTGTGTGCAAGGGTGTGCTTCCAAGATACTCACAGGAAAGCCAGTGGCTTTCTGAACCTGGTTTTCAAACACATTGCTACACAAATGCAGCACCACTGTCTCCTCTTCCTACACCTGTTGAAAATATCTTTTCAGTGCTGTTTCATTTGGTTAGTTCAGGGTTTTTTTTGTTTCTACCTAAAAATTCTTATCTCTGCTTATTTGTACTTTCAGTGAAAATAGGCATATTCTTTGGGAACTCCTTAGACAATTCAAAACCTTGAGTATTTTCCTCTGAGAGTCCCACCCAAAGCAGCACACAATAGATACTACCACAGCAATAAAAGACTCCAAGCCTTTCCTACAGTAGTCTGAGGTATTTTTCACGCATATGAAAATGACTAGAAGACAATTCACAATCAGAATTTTTTAATCAGAATTGTCATACCTGGTTTCCCCTTATGCTGGAGTTTTTCTGTCATAAGGCTAAGAAATAGATCAGTGGTATAGCTTAGATGGGTTTGAGCACTGACAGGGAAATAATCAGAGTACTTCACTGTAGCACCAAATGTGATGAGACTATCACCTGGATGTGGATGCAGTTATATGCAGGATCTGGTATGAAAGCCCCAGTCAAGTCCTGTGCTTGTGCTCTCCATTCTGTACCTCAAAGTGTCTTGACCCAATTTCAGATTAGATTTGCTGTCTGGGTTTTTGGTATTATCACAGATGAAATACTAAGCAAAAGCTTTGTTGTCAACTGCTGATAGTTATTTCTCCCCAAGCCACCAGGAGCTGCTGGAGCTTTTGTTAAACTTATTTCTGCTGCAACTTTATTTTCACTCAGCTGTATATCTTGCAGCATGCCTGCAACTTCTTATCTAAAAACGAGGTATTGTCAGTAAAAAAGGTGGACCAGGATGGTTAAATCTTGTGAAGATTTTATTACATCTGCATCTGCAGCTTGCAGTTGATAGAACTGAGGATTCATTTTTGATTTGAAAAAGGTAATAAGTTAGAAGATTATACCACATTTTTCCTATCACTGATAAAAGCAGGATTATTTTGTCTTGAACTCATTTTTGTGGCTTTTAGAAGAGTAACATAATATATTGTCCCCAAAAGGAATGAGTTCAACAAACATAATCAATTAAAATAAAATAGAAAAGGAAGTCTAATAAAAAGAGGCTGCTTTCAGCCTTCCTGTGAAGAAAAGCTGTACCTTAACCCCTCTCATAAGAGTTTTCAGCCCAGAGGATGTGTTTGCCTTATGTAGTGATGCTCAGCTCCTGCATTGTGCTATTATTTTTACCTTTTAGTGTTTGGATATAGTCTTTATTCTCATCAGGTGTCCACATTTTATTGCATGCCTTTATATATTCATTGGAGATAGCACAACTATAAAAAAGTTGACAGAAGAGATTTAAAAGGTTATATTTGGTTCCTGAGAAACATTCTTCAGAGGGTCTCTGAAGTCACTGATCCCCAAACCACCTCAACATTTCACACTGCTGTTCACCAGATAGTCTGCAGCGGTGTACAATTCTATCTGTGCCTGCTTAATAATAGGGATTTAAGAAGATACCATTTTGGCTGTCTTCTTTCCTCTCTGAATTACTACCTGTTTGTTTGTTTCTTTTTTTTTTTTGAAATACATAAGCTTACATAATCTTCCTTCCCCGTGCTTTTTGTCAGTGTTTTCATTTCGTATGAAAATGTGAAATGCAGCTGTGAATACCACTTTGACATCAGGCTATTTCTTTTTTTAGTGTCTAGTTGTTGTCTCCATTTTTCTTAATGGCTGCCTCCTAACATAACAATATCATTTATTCAGCTACTTGTGCGTGGTCTGTATGATAGCTGTTTTTCAATTTCTATAATAATAATATTCCTGATTGGTGCCTTCCTAATCTTCACAGCATTATTTTTCAAGAAATTATTTTCTATTATGTGTAAAATGTGTGAAGATTTCGTTCTAAAGACGCTTCATTATTAAATGCATTTTCTGTTTAGTGTGTTTTTCTCCAGGAGCTGCCTCTGTTCCATTTCCTACCATCAACAGCATAGATTGAAGATGTATTTGTTTGTGTCTTATGTTATCCCTGAAAAGTTAACTACAGTAGAAGTGGTGGTGGTTGTGGTTGTTGTTGTGGTTGTGATTGTGATTGGTTTTTTTTTCAGTTGAAGCATTTTGAAGTATCTGAAGCATTGTAGGTCACAGAAGGAAAAGATGGTGCAGGCAATCTCATTTGATTGGTAATTCTGTATTTATCTCCAATGCCTTTTAACCTGTTTATCTTTAAAAGATTATGTCACCAACATCATGTTAAGAAAGAATGGCAAACATCTGATTACATGGCAGAATTAAAGGTGCTTTTGATATCTAAATTCAATTTGTTTCTGGAGGTGAAATAAATATAGTTTTGCCATAATATTGCAGAAAACATAGAATTGAAGTTTTCTCCTAGGAACAGAGCTTCAACTTTGAACATGTCAGTAAAACCTAAGAGATGGATGTAGGTGCCTAACAGCAGTAGTTGGGATCTGGATTTTTTGATTTCTTTTCCTTGGATAATTTTCAACTTTTCCTTCTACCAATGCCCATTCTCCATAAGTCTTTTAATGCCTCTTTCCATGGGGCCAGGAAGGATCCTAAACACCTGTCATACACTTATCCTTGAGGTATTTCTGGCCCTTGATTGGCAATGGCTTTTAAAATTGTTTGACAAGTATGCTGCAAATTCACTGGCCAATGCTATATCTCTCTACACTAATCCTGAAGTAGAAGTGTATAATGGCTGCTGGATAATATGTGCTTAACTTGATAGTGACCTAAGACAAGTTAGACCATTCACTCTAAATACTGTGCCATTTTAAAGATGTAGTATGGAGCAGAGAACATGAATAGTCCCTCTCTCTCTTTTCTCCTCTTTGTTACGTGAGGCTTATGTATTAACTACCCCAAATGCCTTAGCCACAGGTTTTCATTTTGACATCATAGGTGTCTTATGTCCAGCTCCAAATATCAAGACTCTGCTGTTGGATTTTCTTGCATTTTGTCTAAATAGAATTAATATTCTTACTTTCCAGTAATACCTTTCACCCCTCCCAATTTATTTTCATCAATATTGTATTTATACTGATTTTTACAAAGTTCAGATCTGTACAGTTATTTCAGTTGTCAGCAGTATCTGTTATTTCACCATTTCAACTATGAGTATAGGGTATAATCTAAAGCCTTGGAATTTATCCTAAATGTCATGTTGCATCCTTGGGCTCATTCACAAAAATGAATTGAAAACAAATTTAGTTGTGATCATGATTCCTGTCATTGAATCATATTTTAAGCCTCAAAAAGATCATCTGATCCAAATTTTCATGGATAAGGGAGCCTAGATGAGATTACATAGCACCCTGTCCAATTGCATTTTGAAAGCATGATATGATGGGCACTCCATGACATCCCTGGGGATATTGTTCCCTGAAGTGAAGGGAACAATTGTTCTGAGTGCAAAAAAATTATTTCTTAGCTTGAAATGAAACCTGTACCCATTGCACCTTTTCAACTCTCTTTTCTTTGTAAAGAGAAAGCTTATACTGTCTTTTTAATGTTGTTTAAATACTGTAAGACTTTAAGGAGGTTCCCACTGTGTTTCCGCTTCTCCAGGGAGATGAGACTTGAATCCTACAATCTTTCTTCACTGGCCAGTTTCCCCTCTCTCTTTGGTTATGTCCACCTCAACACACAGTTTAGCATGATCATCTTAGTGAGGGTGCTTTCAGTCCCATCATCTAAGTCATTCATGAAGATGATGAAGGTGTTTAACAGTGATCCCACTACTGATCCATGGGAGACTGCATATGACAGGTTGCCAGCATGAGAAAAAATCCCATATTATTTCTCAACCTATACTTGTAGAAGTCCATACTT
>VXAC01003573.1:302974-373697 GCA_013399225.1 Rhipidura dahli | reverse complement strand
TGTTTTTTTGGTTTTTCCCCCCCCCCCCCGCCCCAGCATATTTAAAATACAGTCAGTAAGTAAAATACAGTATAGCTTTTGATGGTAGAAGGCAAGAGAGGGGAGGACAGATCTCCTCATGTGATCTCTCAGCAATTTTGAAGGCGGGAATAGCTGGGAGGATTAAAGCTCAGTGCTATTTTCCTCCAGTAATTGGCTGGAGAGAAATAACGTAAAATCCAGATTAAGGAAATTTAGTGTGATTTCGTAATAAAACTCTGTAAAGGGAGTGGGTGTTTTGATTGGTTGCTGTATTGTTTTTATTTTTCAGACCAATGTGAGGGCACAAACTCAAGTAATGCAAATTCTTGGGCCAAATATTTCAGTTGAAGGAGAAATGGGGAGGCCCTCTGATCTCCTTTGCCTCCCGTGTGTGTCCTGTGTGCCCAGAAGGGGCTAGGAGAGGGACTGTAAGAGCCTGCAAAGCTTTTGAACAAGCAGACAAGTGACATCCTCAGAAGTAGCCTGGCACCATGGCAGTGGGTGTGGGAGAGATGGTGGAGAGCAGGGAAGCACTCCAGAGGTGTTTCTGCTTTTTCTGTGAAGAGCCCTGGGTAACTCACAAACAGAATATTGGTTATCTACTTGTGACTGGGAGGCAATATTGCTAGTGTGGATGTTCATTCAGCAGCATGATTCTCCTGCCAATAATAAACTACTTCATTCCCTCCCTCCCACAGAATTATAGAAGAGTTTAAATTGGAAAGGTCCTTTTGAGATCCTCGAAGACCATTAAGTCCACCGATAAACCATGTCCATCAACACATCGTTTAAGTACCTTCAGGGATGGTGACTCAACCACTTCTCTGGACAGCCTCTTCCAGGATTTGACAACCCTTCTGGCAAAGAATTTTTTCCTCATACCTAATCTAAAACTTCTCTGGTGCAACTTGAGGCCATTTCCTCTTGTCCTGTTGCTTGTTACCTGGGAGACCAATCTCCACCTGGCTACACCTCCCCTTCAGGGAGTTGTACAGAGTGATAGGGTCACCCCTGAGCCTCCTTTTCTCCAGGCTAAACAGAAGCCTGTTTTCTCCTTTTCTCCCTCAGCTGCTCCTCGTAAGACCTGTGCTACAGACTCAAGGCACTTTGAAAAGATCCTCTGGAGCATTCTCTTTTCCCAGCTGAGCTGCCATAGCTCTCTCAGTCTCTCCTCATGTAAGAGCTACTCTGGTCCTGCAGCCATTTGAGTGGCCCTGCACTGGACACTTGCTTCAGTGTGTCCACCTTCCTCTTGAACTGGGGAGGCCAGAACTGGACACAGCACTCTCAATGTGATCTCACCAGTGCTGAGTAAGGAAAAGGGTTTCTTACTGGACCAGCTGGTGATGCTTTTCCTAATTTCCTAACCCATAAGGATGTAGGTCTTCCTTGCTCTTAGGGTGCATTGGAATTGCTGTTTTATACTAGAAAAGCAGGAAGGCCTGCCCAGTAGTCAGTCTTCTGACCAGCTGTTGAGAAAGCTGTTCCATGGAGTTGAAAGCAGATTCTGCTACATGAGCTGATTTTCAAATGCACTAGGGCTTACAGTCTTTCATCTTCCTGTCAGGACGTTCTACAAAGCACAGAAAGCAGCTCAGCGAGCAGAATAAAAGCCCCAGGTGGCAAAGCCTGAATAATGAATTAAATATAACTTTATGAAATAGCTCTAATGGCCATGGCAAATAGTACTCTTATGTTTGTTTTTTTTTACTTACTTACTTTTTTGCTTCTACTTTTACTTACTGTCAATAAGACAAAATGCAAAGAAAGAGAACCATACATGTGGAAGCAGATTGCTTTTCCTGGCAAGTGATAAACTTAGAATTCTTCTCTATAACCGAGCCATGCCCACACAGATACATCATCGTTACTTATTTTTGCATCTTTCCATTGCCAATGGGAAATATAAAAGTGCTGCTGTATGAATGGCTCTGTACTCACACACTTCTCTGGCAGCAGAAGTATAGGTATTCTAACATTGCAGCCACTGTAACTTTAGATATAACCAATCTCTTCTCTGTTTCTAGATGTGGTAATTATGACATACAGGATTAAAAAAAATTCTCAAATCTCATCCTGTTTAGATTACTGAGTAGCAGGAAGGGTGTAGTAGAATTTTTAAGATGTGTTTTAACATAAATGATATTTAATATAAAAAAGAATAAGAAAACCAAGAAAAAATTAGGGCAAAAAATAAGACTTAGGAGAAAAATATATAGAGGACTCTCATAACAAAAGACCTGACAAAAAATGGTAAATAATTTCTGCTGGTGACATTTTGGTTGTGTAAGAACTAGATTTGTCCTAACATATTTCAACCTTCTCTGAGCAACTAAGAGCATGATGGCATCACATGGAAACGTGGCTAAATACAGAGCCTTTTCTTCAAAGGCTTAGTTTGTGTTAAAACATTATAAAAACTTGTTTTCTTTGTGAACTGACTGAGTAACCCTTAAATGCCGTCCTTTAATTCAGTTCTCAGATCGGAGGGACTGATTTAAGATGAGGGATGTATCTGTGCTTGGAAGGTATGAAGAGGCCACCATGGGAAAAGCCTTGCAGAGCACCAGCCATGGAAAGGGTAAACCAGACAATAGCAGAATTTAGAGTCAGCTGTCAGCTTACTGATGACAGCATATGGGAAATTAATAACATAGAGCTGAAATACAACCTTCAGCAAAGCCTGGTCTGCTCTTAGTTTCAGAGTTTAAGTTTTGAGAACATAGGTTGTCTATGGACAAAAATCAGTGATTTATACTTTAAACCTGAGAAGAATTTTCTCCTTCACTGGCTTCTGATGAATTAAAGGATCTTGGAAGCTCAGTTATAAGGAAATGGTGATTGATATAACCTGTATATTTGCATTTTAGGAGTAGCCCCAGAGAGTCCGTGCCACAGCCATTCTTCCTAATCTGTGAGCTATAGAAAAAAGTGCCACAGTTTCTAGCTTCAGTTTTCTTCAGCATTAAGGGAAGATGAACTGATGAAAGTGGGAGTAGGGAACTGCTTACAGATTGCTATGAATGGACAGATTTTGGAGATCACAGCTTGAATGTAAAAGGTTTTTACAGGAATGGTAAAATGTAAACCATGGCTAAATGGTTTCCCTGATACTAAAAACCATGTTTGTGGAAGAAACATATCACCAACATATAACACAATTTCATGTGTGTCATGGATTTCTATATTAGTTAGATTAGCCAGAGGACACAATGAGCAATAATGGTTCCTCTATGCCAGTTTTATGCTGTCTTTGAGAAAATATATGATGCTGATCACATAGAGCATATTGTATGAAAATACCTTGGATAAATATAAAATAGCAGAATGTATTAGAAGTGTGCAGTATTTTTAATTCTCTATTGGTAGCCTGAAATTTGGATTTGTAGTGTTCAAAAACTCTGGTGTGCGAGCAGATGCAGGTTAGCAGATGGAGCTGAGGGACAGGGGATAGATACACTTTGGGATATTTGGCAGCTTAAGCCTAGTGATAAAAAATAGTCATTTATTTATATATTTTAAATGAATATAAAGTTATTTGAAACAATATTTTGAAACCCTGTTGCACACAAAGCACTGAAAAACAGGATAACAGTACTATGTAGCACTTTAAAAAAAGTTTATTTCAACATGAACTCTTTTCTTATCTCTAAAAGCCTATTATCCTGAATACATAACTAAGACAGAAAACCCCAAAGAAAATTACATAATAAGAAGAAAATAAATTGAATTATTTCGAAGAGCAGTTCTTGTTACTATCTTTCTCTTTCATCTTTTAAATTCTCTGTGACTTAACCTCATTTCTCAGCTTCTGATTCGTCTGATTCTTGCCTGACATTACAATGAAGCGGACAGAATGTGCATCAAATACCAATTTTAACTTCAGCTGTACTTTATGTAAGAAAGGATCTTTTTGCAGGAGCTGTACAGAAGCTTGGCAGGAGCTCAGACATAATATCCACGGCTCCAAAGAGAGGCTCAGGCCTCATACTGCCAAGTCCTTGAGGCAGAAACATCGTCCCAGTTTGTGCCCACCCAAGAGTGGTGGAGGCTCCTTCTGTGCTGGAAGCAATTTGAGTTTGCCTCTAGGAGTGTTAGTCCATGTATAGGTTTTCTAAGAAGATGACCTTCCTGAATATCTAATAAGCTTAATTTTTTCTTGTCTGAACTAGTATTTCTGTTCTATGTTTAATGCTGTGTACCTGCCCAGAAGTGTAGGAAGTGTATTTTTGCCATAGTGTTCTCCAGTAGTTTCAGTTTATGTTCCTGTATCTTCAGTTAGTTCCTCCCTTGTCCTGATGTCCTCATAACAAAAAAAATTTCCATATTTTACAGAAAAAGAAAGAAATATTTTAATTTTTCAAGAATGCACAGTCTCTTACTGAATCCCCAAATGAAGCAAAAAATAATTCTAATTAAAATAATCTGAGTTACTGAAAATTATGAATTATTTTTGATTGCCTTGTATTTCACTAACTTTTTCCTCAAACTACAAATCACTGTGCAACTCAGGATGACCTGGTCAGTGCTCAGTCAGTTCCCTTTCTGCTTCCTCTAACAGGTAGCCCAGCAGTTGGGTCAAGGATTCCTGAGGGAAAGAAGCTACAACTCTCACAACTGTGTGAAAAGGACAAGGAGCCCATGACATTGTATCACAAGACAGAGAACAGCAGCTGAGGACAACAGGCAATGATCAGCATGGGGTGAAGTTTGAAAGGAAAGGATGCGAAGTGGGTAGCAGTCTCAGAAGAATTTAGGATCTTTAGGCAGATCCTTTGTAGATAACACTAAATGAATTAATGCTTAATGTCCTGTATAGTTTATTAGTTATGATTACCTTTATAGCTTAGCAATTATAAAGCATTTAATTAGTTGTTTGCTACATCATTACACCTTGTGTCAAATGACCAAGTACAGAAATAAAACATTAGCTTCATTTTACAATTCTGATACATTAAGTGGAAGTGGTATCACTACAAAGCATGATTTCTGTGCAATGATTACATCTCCTTCAAAAATTAGTTTGAAGTCTCAAAATCTTTGCCAGACAACTTAAAAATAGGTGCAAAGCTAATTAAGAGTTAAGTGCTGTAGGAATGAAAGGTCAGTTCTGTCTTCAAAAGTTTAATAGCAGAACACCATGTGGGTCTGTACTTAGGCTATTTGTTGTGCCTCTAGACATACTAATAACCTCAGTCAGTCTGAAGATTAAAACAGGGGGCTAGTATGGCCTAGTGCCTCATTTTGAGGAATCAACCCTGTCTCTGTGCAGAAGCCAACCAGCCCCCAGTATGAGTGAGTAATGAACAGAAGTGTCCCTCAGGTCTGGGAAAGTGCCATTGCACATGAGAGTTGGGGAAGATGAAATAGGAAAGCCTTATAAATATGATTACCTGGCAAAAGATGCTGAGAATATGGAAACTGTAAGCGAGATTGAAATGAAAACAAGCTTTGAGATACCAAACCTCAGTTACTGAACAACTGGAAAACAAGGGTATGGCTGACTGAAGGTAATCACCCTTTTGATTAAACAATACCCTCTGCTTGCAGACAGGTCCAAGGGTCAGAGCAGACCCTGCCAACTTGGCAGAGGGTCCAAAAAGCA
Source organism: Rhipidura dahli (assembly GCA_013399225.1). Taxonomy (NCBI): domain Eukaryota; kingdom Metazoa; phylum Chordata; class Aves; order Passeriformes; family Rhipiduridae; genus Rhipidura; species Rhipidura dahli. The sequence goes on along the minus strand of VXAC01003573.1, from coordinate 368,071 downwards.
GTTTTTAGAGTTTAAAATATAACACCGTACAGTAATTCAATAATTCTTATAGGCTGTATGTAAATGTTGTAGGATTTGTAGTTTGTTCTAGATTGGTTAATGAAAATTAGAATATTCAACACAGAAGATGATTTATTGTGTTGTAAACAGGAACCACGGATCTATATCCCTCTTTTCTACTCTTGCTCCCTCTCTTGCTCTATCTTGCTTGCTCTCCTACTTCTCTGACCTGCTTTGGGTTGTGTCTGGCAGCTCCTTGCAGGTCCCCTACACCCATGCCCTTTCACAATGGACCCCATGTTCTAAGACCTGACTTCAGAGATCTCTTCTCTCCGTCCCGACCGTCCGAAACAGAACAACAAATCCCACACATGAGAGCTTTGCAATTGCTTGGGTGGCAAACAAGAAGGCTAAAACTGGGTCACTGGTAAGAGCCAGCCACATTTTTGGAAACCAGTATTAAAATAAGCGGAAGTATTCACTGTGGGCATAAAACAGCACATAAAAGTGCAAAGATAAAATGCAATAGAAGGTGCAAAACAACACATATGGTTGGTAAGCCTTGGTACTTTTCAAGATGACTGTGAATTCAATTTTGAAGACAAGGCAGCTTTTTGCAGCTCTGTTTTCCACATGGATTTTACATAAGAACTGTCCAAGTTTCATGTTAGTAATATTTAGCAAAGAGACCATTCAATGTTTACCTGTATTTTTTCTTTTCAAATTAGCAAATTATATTTTCAAAAAGCAATATTTTATACAAGATTGTGTAATACAAGATACAAAATTAACATTGACCACACTTTAAGGTAAAATTTTTGAAGTCTTCATATTTTTATTTACTTCTTACTCAGGTTGCCTTCTGAATTACAGAAAGTATAGAAAATAGAAGATACTCCTCTCCAAAGCTTTATATATCTTTTTTTTGCAGAGGAATTGAATGGATTCTGCAAAGGCCTTGTCAGGTTCCCAGTATATTACTCATTAGTCAATCTGTAATTCTTCCTGCCCCCCATGTAAGTTCTTCATGAGCTCTCTGGTGCTCCTCAGGCAATGAGAAAGGTGACAGTAAGTTCAGCTCAATAAAGTCTGCGGCTCTTCTTCTTGCCTCGCACTAAGGAAATTGAAAAACATCTGTCTTTCAGACGTGTCCTGGTTCTATTTCCTGTTCATTGTCCTGGGGTTTGCACTGAGCATTTTTGCGTGTGAGTAATTCTCTCTTTTCGTATACTTTTATTATTAATATTGTTGATGTTACTATTAATTGTCTTATCCCATTGCTGTTTCCAGTAAATTGTTTTCTTATCTCAACCTTTTGTGCCACCAATTCTTCTCTCTGGCCACCTGTGTCAAGGTGGGAATTGAAGAGGGGGAAGGGGGAGTGAGAAGGTAGCAGTGTGGTTTGGAAAGTCTCAGTAGGAGAACTAAATTGCGGAGCACCATTCCTAAATGATGACACTGCAAAGAAAAATATTATTTTAAAAGGTATTTAAACTACATTTAAATATTCCAAGGAAAGTCACATTTATTGGAAAGCCTTTTGAATGGTTACTGTTTAGGACACCAGTCAGACACGAACTGTTAAACTGAGCTTTGTGTTTCCTCGTAACCATGACTGGGTTCCTTTGTAATTCCTTGGTGATTAAATTAATTTCACATTTTCATAAAATTAGTAGAAGATCCAACACTGTTTCTACTTTCTCTTTCTTCACAATTTTTGAAATCCAAAATTTTTTTAATCTTGGTTATTTGTAAATTATTTTAAAAAAATTTAGTGTCAGCTGGCAAGTCGACTGTGAAAAGTCGTGTTCATGAAAGTGTTTAACTAATGCAAGAGGAACTAGTCAGGCTGCAATAAACCTTTCAAATGCCTCCTTCCACAGAAAAAAGGAGAAAAACAGACATATTTACTGTTGAAACAACTGGGGTTTTTTGAAAGATCACTGAAAATTAAATGTTCCTGTGTGTACCATATATACTGATGCCTTTCTTCTCTTGCCCTTACATATGTGAATGCCTCAGCTAGAATGCCTCAGCTAACCCCATGAAATACATGCACTGTGCTACTTGCCCTTGGATAACTAATCATGTCATCAGTAGCACTGGGAGAACAGTCAGCAATTTCCCACAAAGTTTGGATGGTCACATTGAGTTGATGGAGGTGAGCTTTGGGCAACTTGGACATTTCCTCTCTCTCTCAAATGCATTTCAACAACCGAAACAGCAAGCGTAATGTTGGCTGTGAATAAGCACTTCAGGGACATCAGGCAGTAATTATAGGCATCATAGGCAGTCAACTTTATAATTTGACTCTGGATAATTTAATTTAATCTGCCCAACAATGTCCTTTGCCATATCCTTTGTCTTTCCATCTTTCCATGTTTTGTGAATGTTACAGTTTGCACACTGCAGGGCTCTTATCTAGTGGAGAGTAAAACCCAGCATGTTTACATAGTGTATTTGCTGCTCCTTCAGTGGTTAGCCCTGTCAAAACCAATTGTTCACTCATCAAATCACATGCGTCTGCAGCCCCTGCTTCTTCTTTGGGGGGTCATTAAATGCCTTGGTGATGGTAACCTTTGAGGGCTGGGCATACCTGAGCATTAAGGAGCTCTTCTCTGATGTCAGCTGAATACCTGGTCAGCTCAGTGTGTTCTTAAACTCATCAAAGCACCTGAAAATGGCCTGCTGTTTTAAAACAGAAATCTGTTGCTTAAGGTCTGGCCTTTCAGTAGTAGGGGCGCTAGTACAGTGTTTAGAAACAGAAATGTACATTAAATACGCACCATATGCACCATATACATTTGTACCAAATATAAATAATAGCGAAGACTTGAATTCTGAGTTGAAACTCATTTTAATTACATCTTAATACAAATCAAAGACATGTAAACATAGACTGTCATTTCTCTTTGACGATATGTTCAAATGCTTGTGTGCAGCATCCTGCCTTGCTGTCATATGCCCATCTCAGTATCTCTGGGTTTGTGTTGGTGCTGACATGTGTTATGGCATTCCCAAATCCTTTGTTCCTTTTCCGTTTCCAGCTATTCTTTTCCTGCTGTCTTCAGTCCCTGTAAACCCTCTGTGGACATCCTACCCACAGCAGCTCCCAGGCAGGTTCTTGGTGGTACAAAGGTGAGTTTGGCAATTTCAGCATGGCCGGATCACCTGACCTCATCTCCAAGCAGAATTACCTCTACTGTCAAACTGTAGTCTGTGCTGTTCAGTAAGAGTCTCTCTTGCACATGTTATGTAAGAATATTTCCCAGCTGAGCATTTCCAGTGAATTAAGATGCGTTGTATAATCATAGCTAAATAATTCTAAATGTGTACTTTTTGGGGGATATTTCATAATAAGTTAAAAACATACTAGACGAAGCATGAGGAACATGTACAATGGTAATTTAAAACAAAACAGAGACCTTCTTTTGTGTGATTTATCATCCATGACTTTTGTCTAGACTTTTTTTACAGCGGAAACTTAAAACACTTATTACTTTAACCAGTAAAAATTCTTGGGTTAGTACGTTAATGATTTCTGGGCAAATTAAATATTAAAAGCAAAGTCTGTGAAGTGTAGCTTAAAATATCTGAAGCTGAGATTCAAAAAGAGAGATCTTATCTGTGAGGTGTCTGTGTGGGGGTATGTGTGTATGTTTGTGCAAGCCTGCCAGCACAAATGATTCAGGCTTGTTCAAGAATGTGCAAAATATTAAGAACAAAGAAAAGGCTGAGGAAAGATTTGTCAGGGATGATAAAATCAGAGGGACATGTCTTTCCTTTCATGAAAGGGAATAATTAAAAATGGCAAGAACTGACCTCCAGCTTTCAGTCCAAACCTAAAGAATTAGTCCTAAAATACCAGCACAAGGAAATGTAATTATAAAGAACCACTGCAGATGCTACAGAGCCTTTTGCAGAGTGCTGAACACTCCCCAGGCAGAAAAAAAATTTACATCAGAAGAAAATTAGATGAGAGATGGAGAGTAAGTCGTGTCTTGCAAAGTGGGTCCCTGTAGGCTGATGTGCAAATGTAATGCAACAGATAAAAAATTCTGTCTTCTTTCTTGGAATCATTTATTTGTTTACTGAAATAATTTTTTGGCTCTTAGTTCTTTTGAAATTTTAGCAGCAGAACTGTCTTTTAATTCTTTTTAGACAAGGCCTTGAAAGGCCTTCAAGCAGAACTTCTTGCCTCAAAGCAATGTACAGCAGTTCTCAAAAGAGGTGTGTTGCCAGCTGTCTTCATACAGCAGAATGGTTGCTTAATAAACATTCATTGATAGGCTGTTGCAGATCTGAGAATAAAGTGAGGATAAGTTTTATTCATGTTTAAAATGCCAAATTCTTTGTGTTAGTAAAAAAATTTTTTCTGTCAGGTGTATATTTTTGTACATCCTTTTGTTCTGATGACAATGATGTTGAAATAGAAGAGGTCTAACCTAGGGGTTAAAAGACTGGCAGTGCTCTGTGTTACTTTACTCTGTAACCCTGAGTAAGTCACCTAGGCCTCTAGTATAGAAAATGCTTGCCAACAGTCTGGGACAGAACTCATATTTTGGAAAAAGAGTGATGCAGAGAGAGGAAATCTTCTCTTATGCAGGCAAGCCTCTTAATGTCATCCTCAAATGATGCCTAGATTTAGGAAACCATTTTAAAAGGAAAAATCCCCAATTGTTCCAGCATTCTTCCAAGTACTTTGTTGTTGAGAGGTGTTAATTAAGTGTATATGGCAGCATACCGTTAACAAGGGAGATTTCGTCCTGTTTGATTGCAGTAAAGTTACGTGTCCATTTTTTGGCCTTTGTAGGAGCCCACACAGCAGGAAGCAGCTGAGAATTGGCAGGAAGCACTCCTTTGGACAATTTGCTGAGGTCAGGAAATCCATTACAGTGTCTTGATGAGCAGTTTTAAATGGTATGCATAGTAAGCTGTGGAAGAAAAATGTTAACTCCAGCAGGTTTAAAATAAACTGAGTTTGAGAAGACAGGTGTTCTTAACCTCAGTATTTGTTTCAAGAGCAGGAGCCTTATAAGAGCTATATGATTTGGATTACACACATCATTCCCTCTCCTTAGCATTGCACATGTCCATCCATGTTATTCGTGATCTTCAGCACCGTGCTCTGCAGCAGTAGGAGTGCAGGACATGCTGCAGAGTCCCCTGGTATTTATCCTGAAAATCAGTCAGGGATCTTGTGATCAAATTATCAGTTAATTGATTCCTAAGATGGATGTATTCCCTTAAGCCTAGGAAAATACAGCCTTTCTACAAGCTACCTTCAAACTGAAATGAAACTCTGATGTCACATCTTTCAGATGTGATGGTGCCTGTTTTAATATCTGCATCCATGTGGCAGACAGACACGAGGGGAACAGAGGAAGACCATGCAGTGTGGCACCACAAGAAATCTGCCATATGCTATGGGACCTCCTGTTTTTTCTCTTATAATATACACATGTGGTACAGTTTCTCACTCTCCACTGTAAACCTTTGGCTGCCAGCAGGGAAAAACAAACATAACCTGGTTCTGGTTTTGTACTTCCCTGCACTGCCCCTGCACCTATGTCAGAGATTGCGCCTGAGTGGTCAATAAAGAAATGGTCAGAGTCCTGGGGCTGTCTCTGTTCTTTCCTCACTCAGTTTGCTAACTCAGCACCAAGTCTGTTTTAACAGAATCAAAGAATATCCTGAGTTGAAAGAGACCCACAACAATCATCAAGTCAAACTTCTGGTGAATTTTGGGCATCTTTATGCTAAGAATCTCTGAATGTTTTGTGTACTTCTCTATTTACTGATGGATTTAAAGGAAGATGGGGAGAGAGGGTTCAGTTGGGATTTCCAGGGTGTTTGAAGTCTTTCACTACTGCTGCTGTGGATCTTGTGCAGTAGCACTGGGAAAATGCTGGCAAGGCAAGACTGGGCATGGCAAGGCAGGGCAAGCTCTTATTCTCTGCTTTATCTCAATGCCTACTGCTGCTCTTTTAAAAAAGAAAGGTGTTTTACCCACACCAATATGAGCTTTCTGCCTGAACCTTGTTGTGATCTGTGTCATATGAGACTTCCTAATGCTAGGAAGGCCTGCAAAATGACAAGTCTTAATTCCTTTGTTGCAGTCCACAGCTCTGCTTCATGGTCTTCCTTTAGGCTTTCTTCATCACCTGTAATCTCAATATTTCAAGGAAAATAATTCATGCCACTGGTAAAAAGTGGAAAGTTCCTCTTCTTTTTTCGTATTTTATCCATGTCTCCTGTATTATTCAAAGAGTGATGTCAGAAAGAGGTTCATGGTGGATTCTGCTGTTTCCTAGCTGTCTGAGCCAACACAACAAAGCTAAGTCTTCTGAAGCAGTCAGCATGATCAGTGTTTCGGTATGTGTACAGGAATTCCTTATGAGTGGTTACCTTTATAAAAATACGACAAAACCCTGTCCTTCAAGAAAGGCCTTTGCCAGCCAGCATCTCATTTGGTTTCACAAAGAAAATATAGAGTGAAAATCACATTATAAGCTGACCATTTCCCTTCCTTTTGGGAAAAGTTCAATGTTTAATTGTATGAAACCTATTTGATGTACATTAGAGTTTTCCAGATTGCTTTGTATGGTTGTGAGACAGAGCTTGCACATCAGACTTCTCATTTCTTTCATGGTCTTCTGAAGCATTTGAAAATAGGATTAAAAAACTTATATTACTTTTTTAAAAAAATGTTCCTGTTAATAAAGTTGTAAACTCCAGCAAGTGGAAGAGCAAACTGTGAAAAGAAATACAAAGCAGAGTATAAACATATTGTGCATAATGGAATAATAAACATAACCCTAAGCCTACATTGAAAACCAAAATGGAGTAAGAAGTGATTTGTTGTCTGGTGGTTTTGTGGACCTGTTCAGCATTTGTGTCAGGAGAGAATTCAACTGATGAAGTGCAGCATAAGCATTTGGCTTTACTTATTAGGTGGAATTTTCCAAAACCTAGTAAAACATAATCTGCATTTTAAGGAGATTAGTGTAGAGCTAGAAATATTCAAGTATGGGTGCAGAGGAAAAAGTACCACTTCAGCTATTTTTACTTAAAATCATTTGTCTTTCTCAGAATTGTTATTTAAACACTGCTGAGACATCTCTAATGTTAAACTAAAATTCCAAATATTTAACTAGTGATGTCATAATGAGTTTTCAGTGAAAAGTTGAGAATATCAGTATATATGTAGGCATTCAAACCACTGAGTTAATGTAGTTAAATCTTTTTAAAGAAAGAACCGTGTCATCCACTCTTTTCTTTACAGAAAACACCTATGCCTATTGTAGGCAATATTACTATATCATTGAGATAAGGCACCAAAAAATAATGTGATAGTGAGAATCAGTGGTAACACACAGGGAAAAGATGTCAGAATGCCACATTAGCAAAGAAGGATGGTGGAATTATTGCTTGTAGTTCTCTATTTATTCTTTTGCATACCATCCTGCTCAGATAATCCTAACTCCATTGTTTACAGTGCTAGTAGTTGTAATATCTGTGCTGTGTCACAGCTTCTGCATATTGATAAGCCTGGAAATCCTTTCCAATCATTTGAGGGACTGAGGTGACATGGGAGGTGTTTTCATACTGCTTATGGGTGTGTAGCCATTATTTACCGTTTCATAGGTGTGATATGGCTGCTTTTTAGAAACCATGAAGAATTTGCTCAAAGGAGCTGTAGAAATAAAGAGTACATGTAAATCTCAGCCTGAGATGTGTTAGTTGCAATTGAGGGACTGAAAGCAAAGTGGATTAACTAGCACATAGTAGTATACATGTGCCCAGGGCCTGACAACCTTCACATTTAAGGATGTATTTAGGGATTATTGCCTACATTAACAACAGAAGAAGAAGAAGATTGTTTCAAATAATAACCAGAATGTGTTAGATGTGATTGTTCCCAGGTCTGCTTTACCCTTGATGAAAATTACTCTTGAGTGCCTTGCCATTTTATCAGGGCAGATTTAGTACCTGTCAGAAGGCAATCTGAAAGTCTGGGATTGGCAGCAGACAGGATTTGGGTGAAGTACTTCCCTTGCTCCTATGGGAAATATGATGGCTCATGGCAAGCCTTACCATCACAGGGAGAAAACATGATGTTTTTAATCTTATTAATCCTCTGATGTGGTGAACTACTTCAGTGACTGGAATTCAGAGGTCCTAGCCATGGCTGAGAGGTGGTTTGGATGATAAAAAGCTGGTGCTGTCTACTGTGAAAGTACTTCAAATAGGAACATTCTTTTAAGCTCAGTCAGTCGTTGGGCTAGATCCAATTTTAAAGAGGTAAAAGGAGAAGCTTTTCCATGGCTGCACTGGGAGCGAGATCAATACTTTGTGCTCTTCAGACCTTTCAATTTTTTTCTGTTTGCTTTAAGCATTTTTCCCCTACCCCACTTTTCCTTTATTCTAAGTTGCATATAAAAGCAGATTTTGGGATACTTCAGTGAAAAAATCTTAGAACCACACAAAGCAATTTTGGCTCCAATGTTCATTTATCCCTATAGATGAAAAACTTCATTTATAATCAGGAAGCAATTTGCATGCATGAGGAAATTCAGGATCTGAGGATTATGCTGGTAGAGGGGGTACTTTTCTTTCAAGTCTGCTGCACTGTTTTTCTAATCAATTGTTTTAGCTTTTAATCAATCACTTGTGATTTATCTGACACTGGCTGCAATCCTTTTGCTCTTTGCTCTGCTGGAGTTGTAGCTAGCACTAGTCTGACTGTAGTTAGAGTGGGACCATTCATCTGTTTTCCAGGAATGCAAAGCCTTATCCAAAGCCCTTAAGTTTTCTTTAAACTCTCACATTGAATGTTATGCTGGAGTTAGAAATACAGGGATGTTAGTTTCATGGCCAGCAGGTCATTTGTTTAATTAAAAAAAGTCAATATCTACCTTTTGTGCTGCTGCATCTGCTAGATATGGATATGAATATATTTAATATTTAAATTTGTTGTGAAAACAAGACTAAATAATTTTAAGTATTAATATGTGACTAATAACCTTGCAAGTCTCAAGAGAAAATGTGCCATTCTGCTTCTTATGTTGCTTAAGAAAGTAAGGTAAAGTGCAACACCAAGTTGTTTTGATTTTAAAATATTGTAATTTATTTTATCCTGACTTTGAAAATGACCGAAGCAGCATTTGGCTGTGCCATGGGAATGTGTTGTGCATCTCTAGCAGTTACTTAATATTAAAGCCCATCTGACAAATATCTAAATCTCTTGCACAGCATATTGAAATTCTGATCTGAGTTATACTTGAACTTACTGTCCAGCATCTATGGCTTTCAAAGCTGTTAAAGCTGAAAATTGATGACAGTAATGTTGAGCTTGGGTTCTTGTACTTGTCATAAAAAATATCTCTTCAGTTCATTGATAAAGAATATGAAACACTGAGCGGCTAAACGATTTATCCACCCAGTATCATCTGAGAAGTCATGAGCAGAAACTAGGGGAAAAGAGGCTCAAGTCACTTTTTCTAACCACCATACTGCACTTGACTTTTTGCCTCTGTAGCCATCCCTGTGTCAAATTTGTATCAGTATGGTAAAGAATCTCTGAAAACACAAAAAAAGCATTCAAAACCAATGTTGGAAATCAGTTTTGTGGCTTTGCCACACTTTTTTTCCTGCACTTCATTTTTGTTAGTGAAGTCAAAGGTTATTTACTTGAAGCAAATATTGTTCCTCTGGATATTTTTCCCAGCTGTCTTCCTCCTCTTGTGCAAGATACTTTCTCTGCTTTTGACGTCAAACTTTTTTATGGGAGCCAATTAAGAAGTTCTCACCTTTGTTGCCTGAGAGGTTAAAATCACAGTTGATGTCCCCCAGTATGGTGCTTCACCCAGAATTATATCCTGAGGGTGTTTACTTTCTGTCAAGTTTAAATGAGAGTAAAATTCATCATGATTTTGAGTTTTACAGCAGTAAGTATCATTGGTAATGCCTCCTTTCCGGATTTTCTTTCCTGCTACTTTCCTGTAATCTCCTAACTTGACATTCTTCCCTCTGAGAGGCTTAATCTTGGTATTTATCTCTGTGTGGGCTGGCTTTGCACAATGACATTTTAGTAAAGCTCTTGTATTTGTCCAGCTGGTGTTATTGCTCCAGGTGCTTCTGAGCAAAGGAGCAAACATTAACATTCTGGGTTACTTGCTCTCAGTCCTGCTACAAATGTTCCAGAGGCTTCAGGAAGCCAGCAACAGTGCATCTTCTCTGGAGAGGGCAACAGTGACCAGGTTTAAAAACAGAGACAGGCATGGGACAGAGTGGGACTTCCAAGGACCTGGTATGACCTGTAGCACTCTGCACTGACTCTGAAGCTTCCATAAAACCCAATGCCAGCATTTTGTACAAGATCTTTTTTAATGCAGAGGAGGCTTACGTGTGGTGTTACGCGATGGGTATACCGAGACGTTTCATGCATGTGATACATGTGTGAGGGTAATTTGAGTCACGCAATGAAGACACACCCTAGTGCTTCCCTAGAGCCAGGCAGACCATGTAATCTAACAGAGCATGCTGCAAGGTAGCACATCTTGACTTTGCCAGAACCTTTGTGGTCCCTGCTTAAACAGGTGCCACAGAGGGCTACGTTAGCTATATACATGGACGATTCAGGTTCCACATAGAAACAGTGAAAAAAAGGAGAAAATTTAGGTGTGAATGAAGAGGATTCATTAATTTGTTCTGTAATGTATCACTTGAACTCAAACAAAGGGTTAATTTTCTTGTCGTCCATAAAAATAGGAAAATGTGGTTTAATTTCTAAATGACATATCATTTTGATAATGGAATTTTATGTTGTCAAGTACTCAAAGGGTTAAAGATCCTTTTTCTTTCCACATTGAAAGATTTTGCTGTTTGAAACCAGATCAAAGACTGCTCTAGTAGTTCCATTTTTTATTTATGTGTTTGTATTTTGGATATATTTACTGTTCACTTTAGGAGTAAAGTGGAGAATGCTCACAGTATCACAGGAGGAAACCAGGACATGAGAGGAATCTAACTTCACTGGTGTTACTTTTCCCTTTCTTAAAGACTTCTTTCCCAAAATGCACTGCCTTGTGTTCAGCAGAGTTTTCATTGTGTTTTGTCAAAACCTCACTTTTTCAATTATCCCACAGTCTGTGGCAAAGCCCTATTTTAAAAACATTTCTATGTGTCAGTAAATAGCACAAAAAAGATAGTTAATACTGACCTTTTTGTACCTCCTTATCCCTTCATTCTGGAGCAGACTCTGTGATCTTGAAGTTTTTACCACTGAAATTGTGTAAGGTGCAGCCAGCATACTACCCTCAATATTCTGAGAAGTGTCTTTAGCTGGATGTGTGTGCTTCTGTTTCTTTCTCAAATCCTTCCTTTTATTTTGTTTCAATGAAGGAAGAAACTGAGATTAAAAAAAAAGAAGAAAGAAAATAAAGGAAAAAGGAGGGCTTTACTAGGAAGAGAGTAATCATCTGCATAAGAATCACTGCTGTACAAAATGTAAGTGGAGCTTTGGAAGAAGCAGATGGTATGAAGATAGAGAAATAAAAATTTGGAAAAATTTTCTTTTCCTGACCCTTATGCCTCCTCTTCTTGTCATTCTTCTCTCCCACGGGTTGTTGACAGAAGTCCCGAGAGTCTGATAAACTGTTTATAGTGCTTGCTTTAAGGTCATGAAAATGTATCACAGTAAAGATGGGGTGAACAGTAATATTAAAAGTACGTAAGATAAGCAAAATTCTGAACAGAATGAACTTTTAAAACTTCCTCCAAAGTACTGATGAGTTTCTTAAAATGCTGTAATTGTGAGAGATAGGATAGTATATCCCTCAGTTTACAGCATGTCTGGCATCAAGCAAGGTTGGCTTCATGTGCTATTTTTCACAGAATCACTGAATTTTGCATGCAATCTTTCATTGTAAAATATTCACACAATTTTTTCCTGTCAGTAGTATCAGAAACAATGAGGTGTTTCTTCCACTTTGTTTATTCCTGACTTAAGAGGTCTGCCATTTTGGAAATTGCACTTAATTTTCATGGTTTTGGCTCTTGGAGCTTGCTTTGGACAAAGCCTTCTAGGCTCTGCTTAGGTAATATACTACCACAAAAGTCATATCCCAAAGTATGTTAGTATGTCAAAACAGAGGCACTCACAGGAATGAAGTTAGGCATGTGCCTCAGCAGTTTACCAAGTGGGAATTGTGACATCAGTGAAGGTAGATGAGGCTGCAGGGAAGATCAGGTCTCTACAGGCAGCATTTTGTGCTGATTGTATCTTCTGTTGTTTGAGGACAAAGCTAAGTTCTACAAAAATGAAGAGAATAATTAAAAGGGAAGACAAATCCCGAGAACAGATTGAAAAATATGTTTCTTTTTTCCTATTTTATTTTCCCCAGACCTCTACTGGTTTATTGTAGAAGAATAAAATAGGGGAACATGCAAATGTTTGAACTCTCTCTGGTAATAACCATTTTAAACATCACAAGCACATTTTGTGTCTGTACACTCAGAGGGCAGGTAAATATGTTTTAGAATTTCATACCCAACTTTGCTGCTCCAGTTTATGTTCTAGTTCCTGTGCTACCTAACAGTCTATTATAACTTGTTTTATTACTTGGTGACTTTTGTTGTATAGCTTGAAATGATATATAGCAATGGGAAAAGAAATGTATTAACCATGCAGTGTTAAGTTAGCACATCCTTGTTTCTTTTACTTCTTTTGCTTTTTATAGTATATGGCAGACTTTTGCTTCTACTATTCAAAATCATACAGAACTGAAATATTGATGAAGAGGAGATTATCAAGTTCCAAGAGTAGATAGCAAGGGTTTAAATTCTGATGTCCAGTCCTAATCCTAATGTGACCTTTGCATTCCAGAATGAAATGTTAAAGTTGTTGGGAGCTATGGCACTCAACACCTCCCTGCCATTGGTCTTCTGGCAAGCACTATGGTGTTTTATAGGGCTCCCTCTTGTCCTACTCGGATTTTCAGTTTTCTCACCCTTCTTATCATTATTTCCCAATGTCTTTGAATTAAACAAGTATTTCACAGGAAAATAGCTACTGTAAATTTTATTTGAAACTGTTTTTTTTAAATACTTGCTCCTAATATCTGGGTCTGCTGCTGCCCTATCATAGTGAACCCACTTGTCACCCTGTTGTGTCCTGGGAGTGGTCCTGGATCAGGTCAGTGACATGCAGGAGCCACATGGATGCTTGAAGACAGGCACCAGGATGAAGTGTTTTCTGGATGAAAACCCAGTAGACTTAAACACATAAAGGACAACAGCTTCTTTGTCAAGTTAAAAGTCCTGCAACTGGAAGGGCTCACTTGAACGTGCTGCTACTGATTTTTAGGTCTGCGTGGTCTACTTGCAAGCCTCCAGAATGAGAAAAGAATTGGAGTTCTTCTTATGAATTTAGTTCTTAGAAAAATATTTTTTGTCTCCAGGACGAAAGAATTACATAAAATTACAATTTAAATATAATATTTTTTCTCATAGGAATAAGTTTTGATAATTTTAGACAAATACCCAAACCAAGCTGGTATGGTCCATCACTAAAAAAAAGCAAAAGAGCAAGGGAGACATCAGAGTAGGGATACACACATTTAATTTGTTTTAATTAGATGAGTGATCTTTAAGAGAGAGAGTAGAAGACTCACCAAGTCACCATAGACATTTTCTCATTTGGTTTCAAGAGCTGCTGTTTGATTTCACTTTATCTTAATTGACTGAATGAAGCTTAAGATGGTCTAAGTATCAAAAAGGGGCTGAAATGAGAAGAACTATGAATTCTGGCAAATATAGCTACTTTGGTGTAAGTCTCTCTGTGGACCCATTTTCTTCTTGGTCAAAGTTTAAAAAAAACAATTTACTGAAAGTCAATAGTGAACTGCCGGGATTAATTTTTTGTTCTTATTTATTTTTTTGTTCTTGAAGGCTTATAAAACCTATTACTTTGTTCTTGCTGATATTCCATCTGGAGTAAGCCTTCTATATTTAGAACCTTAAAAAGCATTATTTTTTATTTTATTTTTATGTCTCAAAATAAATTGCACTAAGTTCAAACAGGGTGCTAAAAGTTATTTTAGTTCTTCACTGGTTCAGAAATCTTCTAAAAATATGCTTGAGTTTGTCTGGAGGGCTATAGAATTTAATGTTGCTGTTGAAGTTCTGCATCTCCAAACTGATTATTTTTTGTTCTTCAAAGTACAGCTCTGCAGACCTGAACTCTGTGAAGTTAAATGCTGCTGATTCATCGTGCTTACATATTTTTACATAAATAAGAGTGACTGCAGACATCAAAACAGTTATTACTGTATTATTGTATACTGTTTTCAGATTATGTTATTTTGCATTTGAGGTTAAACTTTGGAGTTTTATCTCCTAACTATCAAATCCTATTCTTGAATTTAATCAACAAATTTTATGTGCAATCAAATGCAATTATAAATTAATTTTCTCCACAGCTTTCATGTTCTCAAAGAGAACAATTTGCCAATTTTCTGCATTCAGTTCTTGAAGTTAATTTGTGTTACCAGATGCTTTGCCATGGCCCTTGAAATTTGGATGCAAAGTAAGAGAAAAGCAAATTCTTAAATATCTCCCACCCCCACAATCCATGTTTTACAAAGAGGTGGAACTACTTCTTTCTGTGAGCCATATCTGGTTCATATTTTCAGACCACTGCTGCTGAAGAATAAAAATACTGCTAGATAAAAATGGAGTATTATTAAACATGAAATGGAGAATACACACATAATCAAGAAATACTTTAGATAGCAAAGTAATTTTCTGAGTTTATGCACGAGTCAATGCATTATTTCTACAGGACTTGCTGTCCATAACTAACCACAGGATAGAACTTAAATGAAGCTAAATGACTGTGGAGGATAATTTAGTCTTTTTAGATTCAGATGCCGTGTTCTTTACCCATCTGCTCAAAAATAAATGTCATATCTTCTCTAAAACCCTTTCCCTGCCCGTTATTTATACCTGTCAATTTGTCTGGTCTGCTCTGGTGTTTTGTTTTCCCTTGACCAAGTGAGGACATGCTGTAGCTGCACTGATGTTACTTTTTGTGGGACAGCTACCTTTTACTGACAGAGCTTATGCTGCAACTGACTCCTCAAGTAGACACTACTGTTATAATTTGATAATATCCCAAGGTTCATTAAATACTTCCATTTTCTCATTATGCTAAGTGTGGTAAGTAGGATATCTTCCATGAGAGAAGTCTCCTGAAACACTGTCTGGATATTCTGATGGAGTTTTCATAGTTTGCTGAACCACCTCTGATGAAGCACTTAGTTATGTGTGCCTGTCAAAGAAATGGATATACTAACTCATCCCGGAGACAAACCTTTTCCTAATGGAATTTTACAGTGACTGCAGGGTGCTTATGCAATTTCTCAAAAGTCACAGCCTTAACTCCAAATTTGGGGTAGGAGTGGTAGTAGTAAAAATGTACTGTTTTTCTTTAAAAGGCTGTCAGTAAACTTTTGTGGCCATACGTTAATTGGTAAGGGACTTCAGCAGCTGTGCAGGTCACTGTGTGGGTGAAAGCAAGAAGGTGAAAGTACACATTGTGGTATTGCATGTATATAACTGAAACATGTCTCTGTCATCTGAGACCACAATGACAAGAGATGGATGTGACAATATCAAAAGATTTCAAGAATTCATCTGGGTTTTGCTGATTTTTTGGTGACAATTTTTTAAGTAAAATTAATCTTTCACTTTAGTCTTCAAATCAAAACAATGGAGTTTTACTAAAAAAAAGCAACCCAAACTGCATTAAAAAACAATTTAATATCTTCCAGATTATGCTTGATTTGATTTGCTTTACTTTTCTCAAGTTTTTAGTTGACAGAAAAAGGCAAAAGATGGTTATTGACATGCTTTTTGTTGCAAATGTGTTTTCTGTACATGCTGTAATGGAGGGATGTTTCAGCTGAGATTATCCTGCCTGTCAAGTGCAGGGATTTCAGCAGTTAAGGACTCTTAAGTGCATTACCACTCAGTCCTTATAAGCCAAGTTATCTCCAGGTTTCTGGGGGGCAGGAGATGGTTATGTGAATTAGAAACAGGAAACTAATATATTTCTGTGTATGCTGTGAGACCTGTGATTTCTGCTGTCACCAAAACCTTGCCAGGAGTAAATTTCCTTGTCATTCCCTACAGGTTTATCTATAACTCATATGTGTTGGTCTGACTTCTCCCAGTCTAAATTATCCTTCCCAGTGTCCTTCCAAGAGTTAAATACTACTTTCTGCTTAATGGCATTAGCTCACTAGGTTTGTCTTTAGCTTAAACAACAGATGCATATGCAAAATAAGCTCACTGTCACTGGAGAAAAAAAGTTTAAAAGAGGACTGGGTTCAGGGGTAAGATTTCCCAATTGTTTCAATGCCAAGTCTGCAGTCTGGTTTCACTAACTGCCTTATCCAAGATCAATGAGGCACAGCATCATAGCAGCACAGTGAATGCACTACAACAGTGAGCCTGGAGATAAGTGAAATTGAAATATTCCAAAAACCTGAGTACAGTGGCAATTGGTTCTCCTTCCAAAACTGCCTTTGCTCCTCTGGGTTCTGGTTAGGCAGGAGCGTTCCTTCCTGACTAATATCAATTGCCTTCCTTCAGTTCAGCCTTTTAAGAAAAGCAAAGAGATGCAACATGGCAAAGAGACGACTGTGGCTGGGTGCTACAGAGGGCTGGTGACCTCCTGACTTCCTTGCACCTGGTCCTGAGGCATGAGCTGCTCCTTATGGTCCTTCACAAAGCATTCTCTTTGGCTTTGTCTCTTCAAAATGTGTGCCCAGATGCTACAGAGGAAACCCAAATCAAAAAAGTTGAGTAGTAATTCAAAGCTGATTCAGCTTCACTAAGATTTTTTCCAGTCTCTCTATTTCTTTTCTTTCTTTTCTCCTTTTTTCATTTCTTTTTTTTTTTTTTGTTTTCTCCTTTTTTTTTTTCTTTTTTTTTTTTTTTTTTTTTCTGTCTTACTGATTTTAGGGGGTTTTGAGTCAAGGCCATAAGGCCTTTGATTAATGGTTGCCAGGATCATGATACTGCAGTATGCATCAACTATTGCTTAATCATGCCAGACCTTGCAATCTATCTAAACTTAGAGTTCAAAATCAGCTGCCCAGTAATAGCAGTTGTGCTCTTTAATTTTATTGTCCCCTGTTAATGTGCTGTCCAGAACTTGCAATGGCATTTCCACAACCAGCTACATGTCAATTATATGTAGCTGAACTGGTCTTGTGAGAAAGGGAAAGATAACCTTTTCCATATATAGTTGTCTGTCTTGGCTGTTCAGAGTGTGAAGGTGGCTGTCCTTAGAGTATGACCAGATTGTCACAGTGAAGTTAAAATGTGCAAATGCTTTTGCTATACTTGTCTAAGCCCATTTCTTTCCTTGTTCCATTTTGTTGCATTCACCCAGGAATCATCATCCCTGCCTGTGTCTTTTTGTGCCTCTTGCTGTCACTCAATCTGGTGCACTTTGTTTATTTGTTGTCTTGGTACAAATTAAAATTACACTCTCACTGTCTCCAACCTGACTTACATGATTATTTGTTTCACATCTCAGCAAATATTGCTCTGTCTAAAAAACCTTGCCTCTGTGATTTGCTAAGTAGGTGAAAAGATAAGGGCTGGTTTTAATTTTGTACTGCCCATTGTCCTACCTGGTCACTTGCTTTGAATATAGCCATATGCTTTCTGTGTCCTTGATAGCTTTTATAGTCAAGACTCAGCCAACAAGATTGAAAGGGTTGAGTTACTTGTTTAGAGGTACTTTAGCACTGCACTGAGCTTTGTTGTGTTGATGTGAATGGACTTGCCGTGTAGTAATTCTGGGTACTCCAGTCATTTTAGGTAACTTGCAGAGGTGTGTGGGGAGATGAAACATCCTCCAAAATGACATACATGCTGTTCCATTACTTTGAATATGTCTGTACAGGTGTGACTAGAGCTTCTGGAGTAAACTTTTGTGACTTGATTTTGTATCCCAGGTGTAACGAGAATTCAATATTTCTTTTTTTTTTTACACAGCTCAGTAGTTAAATTGCTGGTGAAGAGTGATAATGACCTGATACTAATGCACTTAGGTGTGAGCCACAGGAAAACATGGATTTTGAGATGGAGCAAGGAACATTGCAAATTAATCTGTGTTTCTGAAAGGCTGATTCAGAGCTAAAGATAGCAACACTAAAATATATTTAAAAGACTTGCAAATACTTGATATATATTTCCTCAGTATATAAGATGCTATCAGTGGATTGTGAAGAACTTTAGCAAGAGAGTTTTTATCCCCACAGAGATGGTGCCTTCTGTTTGCTTTTGAGTATGCCTCTTATTTGCTTTTCAGTAGGTTATTTCAAATCACTTTGAACACCAAAACTTTAATTGTCTAGTTCAGAATAATAATGTCCTGGTTTGAGACAAATTTGGAGGAAACATCCAAAATGAACTTCCTCTGTTAGAAGGCAGGTTTCAGCAGCCCCTCCCCCACCAGGTTCGGAAAGAAATTCCTTGGAGGAAAGTGAAAAAAACCTGTTTATTTAACAAGCAAGGTGCATGCAGACACCAAAAAGAATGAATAATATTAAATAATAAAACCCCTTGCCGTGGAGAAAACCTGCTTAGATTCAGAGTCCTGTCTGTAGGTGTGATTCCACTCTCTTCAGAGACCAGGCCATGGTGTAGGGCCTCCCAGTGATGTTCTGGTGTTGCTGAACTGTTCCAGAAGGAAAAAAGAAGAAGCCACCATCCCAGGAAACTCCTTGCTTCAGCTAACGAACAAGGAGCTAGCTAAAAAGCAAGAGAAGGCAACTCTCTTCCCTGCTGTGGAGAGCCGAGAGTTGGGGAGAAGCGTGAGCGAGTTGCCTGTGTTTTGAACACAGCCACCGAAGGAATTCCACCAGTTTCCCCTCCTCTCCTGGACCTAGCTTTAAAGACACATAAAGAACTCATATCTGGCACAGTATCACACACTCACCCCAGGAAAAATAAGAAAAAGGGTTTTTTGACATTTTAGATTTCATTTAACAGCTAATCCATTGACTTCAGCAAAGGCAAAGCCTTTGGGTGGAGACCTATTCAGATAGCAAATTTTTCCAAATTTAGAACATGATTAGAAAAAAAGGGATTCCGGTGAATAGCTCGTAAACTCCTGTAGAATGCTTGAGACTCTATCCCTTTTTCTGTGCAGGATTAGATTTTTTCTGGCTACTCCTCTCCTTGATAACTATCTGCTAACTATACTGCAAACAAGCCAGTGGTCCAATTTGATAGACAGTTTTCTGGTAGAGGTTTCAGAGTTTACATGAGTGCCTTCAGAAGCTCTCTCCCAAACATATTTTCTGTGACAACCATCTAACCAATGCCTGTGTCATTATTAACTACCACTGTCAATATACCATCTACAACCTGAGTGAATCATTCATCCAAATGGTGATTTTCTTCCAATGCTAGAACCACATCTGATGGGACTAAACGTCGCCCATGGGGCCATGCCAATTTCCAATTCATTGTCATAGGTTATTTTTTAGGTAAAATATCTCCTGAAAGAGAAGATACAAGCAAAATTGGGAAATGACATGTACATTGGGAAATGTACATGCCTTCCATGGATCATTAATACAAACTTGTGTGGTCTCAGTAGTTTTCTCTTGACACAGTGCAGCAAAATACACACAGCTTCACTATGGATTAAAAGATTCTCCAGAAAAGTAAGAGAAAGCTAAAACAGGAAGCCAGATTTGACATTTTTAAAGCAGGCACGTGCCTGTTCTACCCAAAACACTTCATCAAAGACCTGAAAGTGTACTGTCTGGGAAGGATAGAGAGAAACACAATTTGTGAAATACAGCAGTACATCTTGCATCTTCACTGCAGGTGAGTATTTGGCAATCCAATTGCTCTCTTATAACTAAAGGGCACTAGACTTTTCCCTGGCCTTCTTATTTATCTGGAAATACTTGAAGTAAAGAGGAAAGCAACTGCATTTTATTACTATTTTGATTGTACTGTAATCTGCAGATTTCTCTCATGTTAAGATCTTTCCAGAGGATGTGCTTCTGGCCTACATTCTGCTAGTTTTCATGCCAGAAATAATGTCTGCAAATAACAGAAATTCTCTGATGCTCTGTGAGCTAGTATAAAATACTGACTTGATAATTTATAGGTTCTTCAGTGCTGTTTTTATGTGTGCTGATACCACTCATTAGTATTTAGTTTGATTGCAATGTCTGAATTAATTTACGTCCATATTTTCTGCAAAATACGATGGGAAGATGAATCAGTGATGAGCTGGTTGAGGCTAATTTTTAAGATGCTTTGGTAAAAATTTTCTTGGGTGCTAGTTGGATACTTGTTTTGGGACTGGATAATAATGGGAATCCGTAATAACCAGTTACCTATTTTAATCCTATAATCTCATTAGTGACGCAGTGGCTGTCTGATTCTGGTGGTGGCCCCTGTGAAATCTTTTGACAGTGTCAATAAATTCACTGGCATGAATTTACATTAAGGAAACCAAGACAAAATTACCAGATGTGAATGGGTCTCATTTTTGGCAGACTTTGCAGATATATCAGTACTACAAATTCTGACTCGCATTTCTAGGTCCTGGAGAGACCTAGCAACTGAAGGGTGAGACAAACCGGTAAAATGAGGAGCTCAAATTACTGCTCTGTGAGCTGTTGCTGGTGTGTGGAAATATGAAAAATTCTCTTTTTAGAATAGACAGGTTTTTTTCAGGAAATAAAAGTATTTTTAAATTTAGGGGAAAAATCCCATGTTTCTAGGCAGCAATGCTTTGTACAGCTAATCTGTGCTCTGCTGTGAGATGTCCTCATCATCAAAAAGGAAGCTAAGCCTGTATCATCTATGGATTTAAAAATGGTGCATTTTAATTTAAATTGTTGGCCATGAAAACTTCATCTGTGCATAAGAGGGGCAACAACTTAGTAACATCATGAAAGAAAGAGAATTCTTTAACATCCCAACAAGTGTCTATAGCTATGATCATTAAATGGTCTCATTTACATTATTTAAATATAAATTTTTTATATCCTTTTTTACTTACCTATTTTGTTCCTGAACCAGGAAAACAACCTTATCTTTTAGAAACAGATCAAATAAATTCTGACTTTATCAAGTATGTTTTACAATTGTTCTGAATGTTTGGTATTCATTGAGAGAAGAAACATTAGGAGAAGCAGTACGAACAAATTAAATTGAAATTGCTGAATGAAAATTGAGCCCTGCTGGTTGTTTACCTGTGAAAGAAAGTATGATGTGAAGTAGTGACTGCGGTAGTACTGGTCAATGCTGGGCTTGTTGCAGTTAATAGTAGCTTTTGCAGAGAATTTTGTATGAGAGAGATGAAGCAGAAGTTTCCCTCCTCTGAGTTCAATATGTTCAGTTGCCAAGGTATGGTTGAGCTTTCCTTCAAAACAAAGATGACCAAGGTCAATGTTTGGAAATCACTGTATTGTATTATGGTGATCGAAAAGGCATTTTACGGAACCACATATTTTTGGAGATACAAAGTCAACAGCCAAGAGAATTAGAGGGATTAGGAAGCAGTAGAAGCACTCTGTGACAGACAGTATCTTCTTGCCCTGTGCTGTGTTGTGCATAGCACACAATTTAGCACTTTGAGCATCCTTGCAATGTAAGATTTCTTTTGGTAAGACATGTAGTTATCATCATAGACACTGGATGGTAAGATAATGTAATATCTTCCTGCAAGAGGTCATTGACTGGCTAGAAGTTGGTGAAGTTTTCTTGCTGTAAGGAATCGTAAGTAAATCTCCAATAATCTAAGAGCACAGAGGGAAACTCTGTCATCTCAACTTCTTTGCACACTTTGGTTTCTTTAGAAATATCCACTGAGATCAATTTCCTCCTTTACAACTTATGGTTTTGTGGCCTGCAGGAGATTTCAGAGGGGTTACAATAATGAAAGAAAAAAAAAATTAAAATGGGACATGTATAAAAACAACAAAAGAAACTGTGTCAATCCACAGCTATAAAGGCTCTAATTGGACTTCCTCGCATCTTGTCAAAATCAAATCTTGTTCCTGTCTTTAATAAGAGTACCCTTCATTGAAAGTTGCCAGTGTAGGCATGGGAGGCTTCTGTGATTCTGACATGCCTCAAGTATAGGCCTAGAAGCAAAGACATGTAGATGGATAAGCACCTAAGCTTTCTGAGCAATGAAATCAGACTGTGTTCTGATTGTATTAACATTATGTGCGGTTTGGTTTCTCTTAGATTCAGATGAAAAGTACAGCCCTAGAGATGTCAGGAACCTCTCCTTCTCTGTGAAACACACAAGCACATTTAATAGAGGGAAAGTCATAGCTGTGAAACCAGAAACATTACTTTAGAATTTGAATATCTTTATTTTAGTTTGTCAGATAACATCCCTGTCATGTTCCACTCATTTGCCTAAGCATGTCAGGGAAAGGGAGATGAGCATTTTTTTCTCACATATTTTAATAGAATTAATTGAATTTATCAGAATCAATTTGAATAAAGTCCTGAGTGTGACTAATTACCAAGAGTGACGAGGTAAAAAACCTAGAAAGTGGCCATTATTGCTGGGGGTCAATGAATCAAATTTATGTAGCCCAATGTCATTAAACCCAGGTCTGCTTGAAGGTGGATCCAGCTCTTATATTTGAACCTTCCCTAATACTGCTGTTCTTGTGCCATTTGTATCAATAGGCAGTGTATGAGCACCGTGTTCACCTTAGAAAAACGAATTTTTAGACAGAGTTTAACAGCTTTTATAGAATCTACTGCTGGTTGGAATCATCTCATATAACAGTGGATGAAAGGCAATCTAATTAACTAGTCCGCAACTGTACTGTCCAGGACTTTGTGTCAGTATTTGTTGAGTGCCAGGAAATCTGGGCTTTGATATGGACAGGTATACTGTAGTTGTAAAATTCCTCAGGCCAGTAATAGTTAAAGGGTTTAGTTGTCCATCTATGGCACCTAAGGGGAAGAATGTGCATTCTCAATGTGATTTGTAGGAATGTCAAAAGGGGAAAAAAATCCAAAAATATGTCTGCAATTTTCCTGGCCACTTTTTGAAAAACTATTCAAAAACTTGAGTCAGTTCAAGGCATGCCAGTAGACCACGCAAAATGGATTTTGCTTTTTCTGATACCTAGCTTGCCTCCTGTGCAACAAATTTGGTTTTGCAGCTGCAGAATGCCTTCCCCAGGCCTCCATGTAAGGTGGTGTTGCAAGCAGATGGAGGTGCAAGCAGTGAACCTCTTTCATTACATCCTGGAACATCTGCCACTGAAAAGACTTGCTAAAGGTATAGTGGTGAAGGCAAAAGCCCTGGCTTCCTCATTGTGAGAGGAGATTTATACCTGTGTCTTTGTCTGGCCTGCCTCTGCATCCCTGAAAGGCGCAATTGTGAAATGTCCACATGATCCCGGTCAGCAAGGACACAGCCTTGGATGGGATAGTGTGTTTCTGTGGCAGGAGTGGATGTCTCTCATGTATGGTTATTTACCCCACTCCTAAGATGGCACCACTGCCACTCTCAGTGGAGCTGCCGTTTGCACCTTTCACTGTGTTCCCCTACAAGGAGGCACTGTCTAAGGCTTCTTGAAATGTGGGAGTCTTACCTCTTCCTATGCTTCCTTCCCTTTGTCTTCCACAGCCATCCACTGTTGTTCAGTTAGGGGTGTGAAAAGTTACATCCCTGTTTGTTTCCGCTAACAGCTTTTTATGTATGTGACATAGAGCCATGACAGATTCCTTTGTGAACCTGCTTATGCTGCCAGTTTTCATCAGCCACCCCAGCTGCAAGTTTCAAAAGATGACAAAAACCTCCAAATCTCAAAGCCCTGACTGCCAGGATGGGGACTCCAGCTCTTCACACATTTTCTGTCTTTGGGGTATAGAGGCCACACAGGTAAAATTTCTCCTACTCCTTTTTAGCCAGACTTTCCAAGAAGGTGAAAGGAAAATGTCATACTAACGGGGCACAGGAGAAGGAATGAGATCTGGGGTGTATTTTACTTGGAGTCTATTTGGCTATCCAAGCCATCTTTGCTTGTGCTTAAAACTGACATTACAAACATACTGTTGGGGGCACTTATTATTTACAATCACATCTTGGAGGAGTCTGTTTTTAAAATGGATCTGCAAGATCCATTTAGCCATTGTTGGTATGGAAAAATAATTGCACTCATACATTATGAGTCACATAAGCTTCAGTAGGAAAGACAGCCCCCTCTCTGTGTAGCATATTACTCTGTTCTGCTTGTAAAAGGCTCCTACTTTACTGCTACAGCTGGAAAAGTTCTTCTCAAGGTCAAAGGCAAAAGTACATCCAGCACAGGCATGGCTAGTCATTTGTCATTTCCTACTTCATTAATCAGGAAATTGCTGTTAGAAATCTGCAGAACTGTCAGTTTTGGAATGTAACTTTTTTTGTAGTCTCTCATTTGATTATTGAAACTTACTTTTCAGTAAAATTCTCTGAGATAAGAGAAGCAGATATTAAAAAAGTATAAGCCTGTGCAAGAATCCAAACAACAGTCAGATATAATTAAAGGAAATAGTAACTCCTTCACACTACAGGAGTTATTTACTGCTTTGCTAAACCAGCATTCCATATCTCAAGCAATTTCCTCTGGAGTTACCTGCTCTTGCACCCACTACATTTAATGGAGGAATACCCACCAAAATCAATGAGGAAAGGATCACAAACACTGTATGCAAAGGACTCTGTAATTAAACAAACACATAAACAATCCTGCCATCTCCAGTCAGTCCTAGGCTACTAGCACTTGGAGATGTTTAGTTTTGCTTATGACAGTATGATAAGTTTAAAAATTTTGAATCTCTTTTTCGCTTCAGTCTGTGACAGCATTTGCTAGCAGAGGAATTCCTACAATGAAGCCAATTTGGTTTTGGTTTTCTTTATGTGTTTTCTAGAAGAAGTGTGTATGTCCTAGAGAGTGCAGCTGGACAGTGTGTCCTGCTCTGAGCCAGCTCGAGGCTTCCTTGGGGTGCAGAGCAAGCTGGGAGCCCACAAGAGGCTGGACTGCACCTTAGCAGCCACCCATCACAGGTGTTTGAGGATGGACAAGCAGAGGAGCAGCTCTGCATGATGAGTCTGCTGCTCAGGAGACAGAAGCATCCTCTCTTTCACAGGACTAGCCAGTCTGCCCCATTCTTTGGCATCAAAGCAGCATGTGGGCCTATTTGATGCCCCTCAATAATTAACTCCTATAAGGTAAACTGTTTGCCTTACCAGAGCCTAAATTTTTGACCATTTTGGATGGCTGTCTTTGTGGCAAAGTAATAAAATTCATAATTAAGTTCACTTAATTTCCCAACATTATTTTTTGGGGGGTCTGCAGCAAAAGAAGATTTCAGCCTAAGGCTCCTAATGGGAAGAACTGGATCTTAGATGAACTGTTAAAAGAGCAGAGTGCACAATAGGACAAACACTGACACTGTAAGAATAAGAACATTGTATCACACTTCTAGCTAATTTGAAGTTCATAATTTGCTCGGTTAGGACCTAATACTTATTTAATGTACTTGCTAGTGTCTGAGGCTTTAAGTAAATTCAAGTACAAAAGTTTAAGAAAATAATAAATTAAGGTCCACGCTGTACAGCTGAAAGTTAGAGAAATTCTGAACTTGGTCTTGATCCTGTAGAAAGCCCTCTGTGGATATGTGTCATCATGTCCTAGGCCACATGTGAAGTGTGACTAGCTTCCCAACCATAAGTTATACTATAAGTCTTTTTTTCATGAAGATGGCTTCAGCTTTTTCTTCACAAGCACTGTACTGCACTGTTATCTTCTGCAATAATGTGTGTGCTCTGGACAGTCTCTTAAAATATTTGTGTTCATTTTTGTAAGCTGATGGGCACTGGGTGCTATGTTTTCTCACTAGACAGATTTTTTTCTAAAGTAGAACAAAGAGATGGTCATGTCTGTAATTCTGTATTAACTAACAATAAATCTTGAACTCACATCTATTTATTAAAGGTATGTTTTTAAGATCCAGTTAACTATTCAGTGTAGACCTAAGCTCTGTCAGTGTGTTAGCCTGTTAAATAAGTAAAAGCTCACTGGTTTTGAGGACTTTTTTGTCAGAACTGCTTTATGTCTTTTGCTGTACCTGCAGAGCAGGTTAAACATTGATGCTGAAAGCTGAAGATGACGGCCCCATTACGTGTGTAGTTTATTCCAGGGCATGTTGCAATTTCAAGGCAAAACATGAGCTTATGCCTCTTGAAGAGATGTTAACCTAGATATTGTCTTACAAGGGCTTAAAAAATTTCTGTGTTTTCTCAGCAGCTTGCATCTGTAATGACAGTCATTTAGTGCATTTAATGATGCCTGATCCCACAGTAACCTTGGTAAGGTCTGGAGCTTCCAGAGCTTCAGGTACTGCCACTTCCCTGAGACGATTAATGTAGCAATCACTCTCGTCTTTCCATTTTTTTGACAATCCTCAACTCATTGTGACTTCGGGCTCTGCCATCTGCCCTGAGTCAGGGACATTGGCACAGGAATGAAAGTGCTTTAAATTGTAGGGCTGCTCAACAGCTTTCAACTCTGTGCCAAGGCTGAAGGGAATTTTAGGCTTTATTTTGGCTTGATGCTAAAGGGCATTTTGGATCAAGTTCTTACTTTATAAGAAGTGTATCCTTTGGTCTGTTCATGCAGCCTACTGCTTGGTTTGCCTGCCAGGACTTATTTGTCACCCTGTATCTGCAAGTGGATGACAAGCAGTCTTAAAACCCTACTTCCATGTTACAGCAGCTTTGCAGGAACCATGTGTCCTAGCAAAAAATAAATAATTTGGACAGACACATACGGATTGATGTGTCTGTTGTATATCCACTGTAAAACTCTTCTGCTGGGCACTACAAAGTAATAAAATATGCCAAAACCCATTTCTCAAATGGGTTTCTCAAGCCTCTCAAACCTCAGTTTTACTGGAAAATTATTGACTAATTGTATTACAGACCAAACTTGGCTTCCTCAGCCTTAGTGGTCCTTAAAGCAAGTAGCAAATGGTCCTCAAAGGGTCCTTTGTTAGTGGAGAATCATGAGTGCCTTTTCCTATTTTCCTCAAGTTCTCTAATATCCTTTACAACAGGAGGGAAGGAGACATCACTGTAGGTCTCTGGTGTTGTTCAGGTATTTGCTTCTGACAGGAAAATGCTCCGTTAGGAATCCTTACATGTAAGTAGATTGTAAACTATTTGCATATTTGCACAGGCCATAGATTTTAACCCATGATCTTGGTATATAACAGCTCTGCTGGTGAATGTTATATGCAGGAAGAAAAATTTGCCTTCAGACCAATGAAAAAATCACTTGTAAACCCCAGAAAGCCAAGAACAATCCAAATGTGCACTTATGTGTACTCTAAATGGGTATTGGTGGAGTGGGAGACTGGCCTTGCATATCTTTCTTCATCAGATTTCCTGACTGTGTTAAAGCTCAAGCCCTGCTTACCTGCTATTAACAGAAGAAACTCTGTCTGAGCAATTAATTTCTTCTCTGGAAAATGGTGGTGTTGCATTGGCAGTTTTTTATTTCTTAGATAAATACAATGGAAAATGAAAAATTTCTTGGGGGGCTGCTTCAGTTCACTGTATATATAGGAACCTTAAATACAGAAAAGCTAAGGAGTAAGTTCTCTTTGTCCCTAGCAAATCAGAGTGTCACTGGGAGGTAGAAAGCATGTAGCAGTGTTGTTCTTTGCTCTTGCTAAATGGAACTGAAATGAACAACTTTATTTTGGTGCAGAGTTATTGATTACTACCTGTGCTTTCCACTTGACTGGTGGCCTACAAAAAATGAGAGCAAAAGATGAAGAACTGAAAACACATCCTAGTGCAAGGGTTAAACACACCTCTGTACAGCCTTGGTTTGTGTAAATGACCACAGTGAAAACTGGAAAGACAGGAAGCAAGGAGGCTCCTGACTCACCACTGCCAAAAACTGATCAATATTGAGAGTGATCCTGTGGGGCATCTCTGGCACAGAGATTGTGAGCATCCCTCTGCTTTCCCTGGAGTCAGCCCTCTCACAGAGAGCCTCTGTATGAGCCAAAAGGGTAAACATTTTGTGTACGTCTGGGTGTGTGCTATGGATGTAGAGAGCCATTAGCTCTTCAGGTATGAAACTGATCTTCCTTACATAACTTATTTCAGAGAAAAACATTCATTTACAGGCTCAGCCCACAAAGTTTTGATGAGTGATTATGATGATATCTCTTCATTCAGCATGAAGTATAGCTCTCCCATTTGAAGACATCACCATGTGTGAAATTTTGCAGAGTGAGGGTCATGGCATACAGCAAAAACAAAAAGCAAGAGAGTTCATATAATGTCTTCATCTCCCTTCCCATTACATAATCCAGCACACTGCAGCCAAGTGTCCTGGTGAGTCACTGTCCAGTAACTAATCTCTGCTATGTGAAAGGCATTCAAAACCACAGAACTGAAGCACTCCAGAGAATACTAGATTAGCTGGAAATTTTAAGTTTAAAAGGTACTAGTTGTTTTGTTTCTCTTACAGCTGCAACTTTAAAAATACTTCTAAGTGGAAGATGGAAACTTGCTAATATGGGGACAAGGGAAAAGGAGGATTGACTATTCCTCTGTAAGTTAAAATGGTTGTTGGACGACAAATGCAGGGACAATTGTGACACACTAATGCATAAAGTGTCTCTAGAAAATTAACTGCTTATAAGGCAAAGAAGAAAATGTTATTTCTATGTAATTATTAGGAACCTGATCAAAGAAGAGAAAGTATCAGCTAGGTAGTTATATCACATTTATGGCTTTCTTAATTTTTTAAGCAGTGGACATGGAAACTCTTTGAATTATCAAAGCTCATAGCAAGATGGCCTATCAGATTTTCAGATTTATGCTGTGATTCTCTTGGATATATTTCAGCTAGGAAATAGATCTGCCTTGTCTGCAGGCCCTTTTTGCCAGGGGAAAGAAGTCCTGCATATTTCTCTGCCTAGTTCCTAAATGCAGGAATACCTTGGCAGCACATCTGAGTTATGCCCTGAATTTATTGCTCTAGGGAAATTGTGTTTATTGTTTGTGTGGATCACCAGAGATGCAACATAAATGTTTTTGTGAGATCTGGGTCGGTCTGCAGAGATTGTTCGAATATCCTGGGGAATCTAGATCCATCCCTATGAATATGTCCTCTGCCTCCTTCCTTAATTATTAATATCACCCTTTGTTACTTTTTGGTTTCCTTTGGCCTCCTCAGGCATGGTGTTGGGGTTTGAAAGTTTTCCTTTTCGGTTCTTCTCCGTGGTGGAATTTTTTCCCTGGGTGTGTTGCAGAGAATGATGGCTGGGTGATTACGAGAACAAAGGGGAAGGCCAAGCAGGCTGCCCGCTCTGGCACCTGGGGGTGGGAACTCAGCTCGGAGGGCCGGTGGGCACTCAGCGTTGGTCACGAGGTGAGGGGAGACTGCTGCCTGCCGTGGTGGTGAGGACAACGCTACGCTGAACCTCTGCATTTCTGGCTGCTTTCCTTCTGTGGGAGAAGCCCCGGGATTCCCGAGCCTGTTTTGTTCCTGCCCTGCTGGGAGTCGGGCTGTGGCCACCGTGTCCCTGCTGCTGCTCTGAGCCTGTGCTACACTGTAGCCCGTTGCGCCCTGCCTGCCGAGAGCTCCCGGGATTCCTGCTGCGGCTCCGGACTCATCTGCCGCCCAGAACTGGTGCTCGTCCCTGCTGTTCCAGCCTGCTGCTCCCGAGGATTCTGCCGGACACCGGACCAACTGCCCAGTGGGGTTTGTGAGGCCTTTGTTCCGTCCCTTCCCGGGACCCCGAGCCGCCATTGCCTTGCGAGGGTCGAGCTCGCTCCGGAGCGCCCCCTGCAGCCGCGGGGGAACCATCGCACCCGCCCTGCTCGCCGGTGCACAGTGGGTGGGGTTCTGTTTGCTGTCATTGTCAGTTATTGCTGTCTGCTTGTGTTGGTTTATATATATATATATATATATTAGTAAAGGACTGTTATTCCTATTCCTCACATCTTTGCCTGAAAGCTCCTTTATTTCAAAGTTATAATAATTTGGAGGGAAGGGGGATTGCATTTTCTCTATTTCAGGGGAGGTTCCAGCCTTCCTTGAGTGACACCTGTCTTTCAAACCAAGACACATGGCTGAGGAGAGCTGTATGCTTTTCCAATCACCTGGAGCCAGAGAGGTTTTTGTTCACCCTACAGGTTACAGCTGGATGGCTCATGGTAGCACAGCCCACCCCCTCTGCCTTCACCCCCTCAACACGAGCCTGGTGCCACCTGCTTCCTGTGGTGCCTTCCAAAAACGCCAGCTCCCTGCCTACTCCTTTTCAAGCAAACTAAGAGCAGTAGTGAACAATAATATGTTTGGTTTGAAAATCATATGAACAGCTTTCTAACTACCAGTGTGTATCCAGAGAGTGCTAGAACAGATTGCATTGTACTTGGGTTAATGGTTTTTTTAAATTCATTTCCTTAGTTTCATGAAGCTTGGCTCAAACTTTCACTGCTATTTCCGTAGCTCCTCCTTAGTACTGTTACCAGTATTTCTGGCACCACATTTGCACATTTTCCTGCAGTCAGTTGTACATACATGAATTGATTTGCTTGCAGGCTACTGGAAAAGTTCCTGTGACCTCACAGTGGGTGTTGTTGCCGTTGCCTTTGTCCGCACGGTGGTGTTGCATACTCTGTTACACAGTGCAGTAATCCTTTACAGCTGTATTACTTCACAAATGCTGGGCATTTCCTTGGCCTGTGCTGTTTGCCAGAGCATGTGTAGGCCCACGTGATATATTTATACGTTTGTCTAACACGAGCTCCACATTCTGTTCTGCCTGAGGGTTCTGTTCTGTTTTGTTTTAATGGACATTGTTAAAACAGAGTCATAAATTTCAGCAGCATAACATTATCAGTCCTCCCATTGCACATCTTAGGGTACCATTTGTGTGATGCCAGCCTCAGTATCAAAGTCAGTTTAAAGTTTTGTGATACAAAAATTTGGATGTTTTAAGAAAGAAAGGAGTTACTCCTTACATTAATTCTTTTAATGATACTGCCGTGGTGCATGCTCTTACTCCGCCCAGATTGTTTTTAATATGTTTAGCCTAACACCATGCCCTGGTCAGAGCCTACAATTTTGACACTAGTTTGCTTCAGCCTTTGCCTGAGCTCAGGCTTTGAGCGCTGTTCCTCAGCTAAGCACAACCACTTCTAGTTGGCTTCTGTGAAAATAAATTCAAGGTACAGTTCAGTGAAGTTGTGGACAAGTCTCCAGAGAGAAGGAGTGGAAACTTCTTGTGCCAGATTTATTCTTTGAGACAGCAATTCAGGAAATGATGTCTTCTGTCTGGACTGGGCAAATTCTGTTGGTTAGCAAATCTTTTTACTTTATGAAAGAATAGTTTCCTTTCAGGACCCTCTGTCACCTTCAGAGTACAGCAAAATCCTGTCTTCTTCTAGTCTAAACAAGAGTTGCACAGGGAGCCCAGTCAGTATTTGTAGCTCTAAGTTACCTCTTCAACCCTGGATCATGTAGCACAGGCTCTTCTGAACTTTCACATTTTTTCTCTCTCTGTCAAAGAAAATGTTACTATTTCTTTCTTTTTTTTCTCTCTCTCTCTTTCTCTCTTTTTCTCATTTCTCTTTTTCTCTCTTTCTCTTTCTTTCTCACTTTCTCTCCCTCTTTCTCTCTCTCTTTTTCTCTCTTTCTCTCTCTCTTTTTCTCTCTTTCTCTTTCTCTCTTCCTGTTCTCATTGTAAGGACAGCTAACCACTCTCTGGGGCTGCCTGGGGTTTTAACATCAACCGTTTTCCAGCCATTGGTTTCCAGCTGCTGTTGTTGCACACAGTCACTTGGAGACTGCATGAAATGCTGGTGTCTTCTCCAGAGTGCACTTTCAGTGTTGCTATTCTTCCTTTCTATAGCTTGTTAATTAGTTTTCCCTCACACCATGTCCTGTTCAGAGGCAGCTGGAAGCAGAATTTGACATGGCTTTGCTTCCTTTTCTTTGCTTTTATTTCCCCCCTGTCCAAATGCAGTCAGCACAGCAATCAGCTTCAGCTAGCTGCTCTAGGTACTTCAAGATACAGTTTTTTAAGACAGCAAAAAGTGATGTCTTGGAGGCAGATGAGACCTTCTTTAGGAATTCATGTCCTTATTAGCACTTCATTCTGTGAAATTTTCAAAATACTTCCACTTCAACGCTCACTCCCAGCCAAATATGCAAGTGAACAAAATTCAATCATTGGCTGTGGATGCTCATGTTTCCATGGAAGTATAGAGTGTGTGCTTTCTCTCTGTGCTGTGAAAGTGTCAACTGGCCCTACTGGTGATGATTTTAGCTGGGCCAGGGGCTCTGCACAGGAATAGAAATACTCTAATGCAGGAAGTTGGCTGCTCTAAACTGTAGGTGTAGCTCAATGCCTAAAAGTAAATCTGAGAGATAGTATGACTGAGTTAAGATTTCAGAATTTGTCTCCCAAGTAATAGTTGAATAAAAAGACAATAAAAATTTTGTCTTGCAAGTAGTCTGCACTGTTCAGGACAAATGGAAAACAGAATCTAGGCTTATTTATAAATATGTCATGAATCCTTCTCTGACAGAATTCCCCTGAAAGTGGAAATGAACATGCTAAACCTTTTCCAGAGATATCTACTAGCCTTAATCTATCATGTACGGCTCAGCCCTTGCCTTTGGTTTCTACTCCTCTGCTTAGTGTTGCCTCCCAGAGCATGCATGAGTAGGAGTGCATGAAAATATGAGCTGTATGGCAGATAAAGGATTAAACTTGTTTCATGTGCTTCCACTGTAGTTTTTATTTGTCTTTCATTTCCCTGGGGAAATGGACCCTATATTTAGAAAGGAATAAGAATAAGTGTCTGAGAAAGTTGTCTTGCCTCTCTTTGTCCCTTACCATCAGGAGCAGGATGGAATCTGTGCTGTGGCCTGGCTCCAGTCCATGGTAACAAAGCAAAGCCACGGGTGGCAAGCCAAGAGAGCCCATGAGAGAAGCAACATGAAGGGCAGAAAAACACATGCTCTCATGGGCGTCTTTGCATCCATTTTTTCTTCAGAGTTGTGACATCTTGATGTGAACTTCTCTGAGCACTGCTACAATTCCTCAGATTACGAGAAGGAACCTGACAGAAGGTGGGGGGTAGTTTGGCTCCCAGGGTAAACTTGCCTCACAGTGAAGAGGGATGATGGCAAGGAGCTACTTCCAGAGACAATGGCTCACACCCTGCAGTTCCAGGGATGTTTGCTCCCACTCCCAGCCTTGACAATCTGCTTTCCAATGCCCTGATGGTCATGAATGCCTGGATACAGTTCCTCTTCCTCCTGGCACTCAGCATTTCATCTACACCCCTCTCCCTTGTTCACACCTTGGGGAGAAACATCACTCCCTTTTGGATGTAGAGACACACCCTAACTACCAGCTGGGTACCAGGGTCCTATGGGAGCTCAGCTGGAAGAAGTCTGGGCACTGCATTTCTGCTTGCAATTTCATAGAAATTGATATTTGCTATAGGCTTGATGAGGTTTGAAGTCAGGCTGTGAAAGTGCAGGGCACTTTGGAATTGTTAAAGGAATCTGACTGTCTTAAATATTTAGCATTCCATTACTGATGTTGGTCTTGCTGTTGTTTTGGGGGTTTTTGCTGAAATTAGGTCTCAAGAGAAAGCCAGACCTTGTGGGTAAAACTTCATTAGTGCTATGTTCTCTCAGTTAGCTTGTAGCCTATTCATCTTTCCTATTCTTAAGTAATTTGTATGACTGTCACATTTCTGCAGCTCTTTTTTCTTTATTGTGTTTTCATGTTGGCTAATAGCTTATGCTATTGTCTTCCTTAAGAGTGTCCAAAATAGTTGGAACTGAAGTAAATATTCTTGGGCTCTCTCTGGAACACCGTCCAAGTACACATTCTTTATTAAGAGCTGCTTCCTTTAGGTTACAGGACCTTGGGACCTTCCCCATGAAAGTGCAGGCATTTAATTCCTTGGGTCTATCCTCAATTACTTGCCAATTTCTGGTATAACATGAGAGATGCTTTTTGCTTGCATGAGGAGCAGTTATAAAAAGATCTGCCTTCTCCCTCCTGCAAGCTATCCCCAGAGGCAGGCAGTGTGCCCTGACACAATTCAGTAGTAGATGACTCACCTTGTCCCTTGTCCAACAGGATTTTGGTGATTCAGACATTAGCAATATCTCCACAGCAGGGAGCCTGGGCAAAATGGGCACCTTACACAAGCTTTACTCGGGAGAGTTTGTGAGGTCTGCTATCCCTACATTTATGTAGGAATATTAACATTTCCTATATCAGCGCACAGCATAGAAATTTGTAAGCTGATTTTTCTCTCTCTGAGTTGAGGGAAGGGGAAATTGTCCCTTGTTTGTTGCACAACACAGCTACTCTGCTTCCTTGGATCATATTAATAAAGCTTAATTCTGATTCTAACAGTGTTTTGCTCAAAAAGTTTTGCTGTCTGGCCAAAAAATCTCAGCCCTAGCTGAGAAAAGATACAATGAAATTCAATGTAAAATACAACTTTCTGATTGTTCAAATGCACCCACTTAAATTACATTAGAATTCTTGAATTTGCATTTCCTATACCAGGTACAGAACCAGCTGTCACCTGTTCATGCATATGGAAAGCTTCTGCTTATGTGCTAGCTATCAGCAATTTTGTTCTGTTTGGTTTTAGCATCTAAAATTGGCTCACAGTTAAAAACTGGTCTGGCTGAGTGAACTCAGTCTGTTGTAGTACATCTCTAAGGTGAGCTTTGCTAATAGACCAAGTTTTAAATTATTTGGTGGGGCAAGGAGTAGGAACATTTCTAATGGTCTTCCCAAAACCTGCTTTTGGATCTTGTTAGAGATGTCATGAGCCCTAAAGCTAGAGGACTGGAGTTTAACACACTACAGCTTCCAGTGTTCTTATGCATTCACTTCCACTTGAGATTGACCAGTGTGTGACACAACTCTCAAAACCACTGAATAGACAGCAAAGTGTTGGCATGGCCTCAGATATGTGAGTAGCACTATCAAAATGGTGCCAGCCAGATTACTTGAATTATTTTTCAGCTCTGTAAATTACACTTCTACTTGGAAAAAAAAAACCCCAGTGGTTTCAATAATTCGATTTCCTAGCAGGACCAAATCTCTGTATTACGGTAGGCACATCAACTGTGGATTTACATCAGAGTTCAGTATGGTAAAACCAGGCAAACTGAGTTGTCTGCTTACTCCTAATATTCTGATAAACACCACAGCATATTGTGCTGCTGAAACCTGCAAATACTAATGATGTTTGCAGAGAATTTAAGATAAGTTCTGGTGCCAGAATTGCTCATTTTACTGACCACTCCAGAGTGATAAGCCTGTATGGTTTTGTTTTGCAGAAGAGGCTGTCTCGGAAAAGATTAATAAAAGACTTCTATAAAAAAGCCTTCTGAGATAAAATCATTCTTAGTATTTTCAATCCTCTGGAGCATTTTGTTTTACAGCAGAAAATTAAAATAGCTAGTGACACTTTAAATGCTGCCATTCAATGGAACGAAACAATACCAAATACAGTATTAAATATATTAAAGTGTTATGGCATACCAAGATTATATTTTTCAATTTTCAAAACATTAAAACTTTCATGTTGTTGTACATCTTTTATTAACTTTAACTGAATAAAATATGAAATTTACTTCAATTGCATTAATAACTCTGGAGATGAAATAATCAAATCAGGACCCAAGGCAATTATATTTAATCAGGTTAGAGTACATGTGCACGTGGCTGATATTAAAGCAAAATTCAGTTCATCACTAGTTGTACCAAAGAATGGATAAAAGGAAACAACTGACTTTGGATCTTCCTTCACAGCAATCAGCTGGGCTACGATTCAGACATTTATTTATTTTGATACATTTAGTGTCAACCCATGCTGTGCTGGTACTCTAGGAATCAGTCTGCAGATGGGCCCATCATTATTCATTTATGCAAAAACTTTCTGGTAAGGTAGCTTAACTGAGTGAGCACTGGAAGGCTAGGACAGCCCGGGTAATAAGTACTGACAGTGTAGGAGTACCTTCCTGAGGCCATGCTCCCTTAGCCTCCTTGTAATTTTGGGTAAGTTGCAGAAATGAGTGTTGTACTTTGCTTTTGATGTCTGTTGGAAGTGCTGGCCAGCTGTTTAATGGAGGTTAAAAATCTGCTGCTATTACCTTGGAATGCAGAGTGACTCTCTTTGAAAGTTAAATTATACAGCCAGAGAAATACTTCTAGTTGCCTTCATTTTGAAAGAGGACTCAGCTTCAGATATGACTGGTTATAAGAAATTTGCCTAGAAGTGAGACCCTTTCCTCGATCCTCATGCTTGGACCTTGTTTCTGACCTGTTCACATCCCTTTCTCTGTGATGCTATGATTCTGTACATACCATAGCACACAATACAAGTAATACAAATCAAGCAATCAAACTGTAGAATATAACATGCACAATACCTAAAATATAATACCAAAAGTACAATCCTAAAATACAATAACTACATATATCAAAAGAAAAAAAAAACTATACACAATGCAATATGTAAAAGCCCCCCTGAGTGAACAATAAGCACCACAGAATGGATAAAATGATGTTAAACAATAGAATGGATACTGTTATATACAATGGAACACAACATATGGTACAATAAATATACAGTATAACAAATACCAGGCCTCCCCACACATAGAATGTAAAGTAAAATGCTCAATACATCCCAAAGTATAATGCAATAGAAAAGGCAATAAAAATTTAGAAAACAGTGCATTAAAAGATATGGAATGCAATGCAATACATATAGTATCAACAACAAAAATAATACCCTATGATTTTATGATACTGTACCATACAGGAAACACCAGACTTTACAATACTTGAATGCAAGGCATTCCAAAACACAGTATTTTACAAATAGCATAACTGGAACACTTTCCATACACACACACACACCCCCCCCCCCACAAACCATGGAAAGGTTTTAATTGGAGGCGACAGGGGCAGATGGTGATGGACACCAGCACTGTGCCATTGCATAGATCTGGAGCAGCAGCAGGGCCAGCTGGCCGCCTGTGCTCAGCAGTGATGGTCCCCAAGAGGTGCTGTGTGTGTGACCCTGCTGGGAAGTGATGATGCACCGTGCCAGAGTTGTGATGGGGGGTCCACTACATTTCAAAACATTGAACCATACAACAGTGCAATACCAAACCAATGGCAGTTCAGTATAAGCCATATAATACATAAATGCATAAAATAGAGTGAAAAAACCAATACAACAAGTGCTATATGACAGAGTATTACTGTACAAAATGCAAAAGGATATACAGTGCAACACTATATACAAAATACAAAGCACAGTGCAATATATAACACATAAAAATACAATACATGCAATAAAAGAGGCAAAATAGAATGCAGTGTGGAAAAAAATCCCAATACAACACATCACAGTGCATCCATAAGTAACATACAGTGCTCAATGTGATATAAACAATACCATACAACATGTAGCACAATACAAAAGAGAAGACAAATTGAGACAGCATACCAATACCAAAGAAACTGTTGCACAAAACACAACACCAAATACAGTAAAATACATACAGTTCAGTAGAATATGTGCCTGGGGTTGATCAAAATTTAAAGTGCATTGTGAAGGGCATTGTCCAAGTGCCTCCTTTTAAGGTACTCTCAGGCCTGGGGTATAAACCACCTCTCTAGGATGTCTGTTCCAGTGTTTGACCACCCTCTTGGTCAGGAAGTGCTTCCAAATGCCACAAGCCAGTTACAACCCTAACATAATGTGCACATCTCACAGATAGACAACTTATCCAGAAGGATGCTGTAAGGAACAGTATCAAAGGAATTACAAAAATTCAGAAAAGCCATGTCCACCCTGTCCCTTCACTCACAAGGCAGATGGCTTTATCCCAGATTAGTGAGACAGGGCTTTTCCTTTGTGAACTCATGCTGACTGTGCCTGATGATTGCATTTCCTGTCTGTCAGAAGCACACGGTACAATCTCTATAAATTTTTCAGGCAGTGCGGTTAGACTAACAGATCTGTATTTTCCTGAGTCTTCCCAGTGACACAGTGTGGAAATGGTTCAAAATTGTGTCTGCAGAGGTTCAGACTTGACATTTGGAACATTTCCTTTTCATTTTAGAATTTATTATTTTCATGACATTTTATCATCTTTTAATTGCTTTTATAGGATACATTGTTATGATTTTGTATTTTCTGATTGCTATAGAGATATTTAATATTCCAGCTTTCAGGGCTGCATAAAACAAATTCCATGCAAATCATGCAATATGTCTTCACCATGTCTATATAAATATTTTATTTTTAAAAAAATACATTAAATATATCCCACACAGCATGTATGCTAATGGATTGTATATCATATCGGGCTTGTGTCTTGTATGGTATTTATCATCTTAGTTTCTTAGTCTTATTGTGTGCATAGTATTCTATGCATTGAGTGGTATTTTGTACTGTATTTGGAATTCTCTGTATTTGTATTGCACGGCATGATGCTGTTTGTATGGATGTGTTGCAGGTGTTGCATTGTACTGCATGGTATGGGGTTG
Source organism: Rhipidura dahli (assembly GCA_013399225.1). Taxonomy (NCBI): domain Eukaryota; kingdom Metazoa; phylum Chordata; class Aves; order Passeriformes; family Rhipiduridae; genus Rhipidura; species Rhipidura dahli. Next base: position 329,356 of record VXAC01003573.1, on the reverse strand, counting down.
TATTACATTGCACATATCGTGCCTTGCGCTGCATTTCGTGTCGTGGTACGTATGTATGAAATTGTATTGTGTGCACGGCATTGTGTGGACTGCAAGGTGTTATGTTTTGTGTGCAGGTGACTCGTGGGGTGTGTGTTCCATGAGTACTGGCATGGTACTCTCTTGGGTGGTGTTGTGAGGCTCAGTATGGGATGGTGTTGCATTGTATGGAGTTGCATGTTTTGTACGTTATGTGTGTCTCGCATTGAATAGTACTTGTGATATTGGTACTGGTACTGGTATTGGTACAGGTATTCAACTGAACTTCCATCTCTTTAATGGACCAAACCACTGGGTTACTTTTCTTCCCATACAACAGCACCCCAGAACTGCAATGATAAAATAAGACACAGGCTAATGCATACCCATCTGTTGTACTCTCCACCATTAACACTCAGCAAAGAAAAACTAGGCATCATATAGCTCTTTCAAATGATCACATACTGCTTTTACACTCCACTCTAATAAATTAGTCATCCTTTGTAGTGCCTTCTGAATGCCATTATCCCATATTCAACAGAATGAACTGATACCATGCTGCCCCCCATCCCCACCCCCTTTCTCCCCACCCCATCAATTTTGTGCTCTGCTCACTTTATTCTGTCTAGTATTTCATTTGTATTTATACCATCTGAATTAGACTGCCTACTGGAGACACTGAGATACAATAAGAACAAAGTTCTCTTTTATGCCAGTGCTCTTTAACTAAATCTTCTTAGGACTTGGATTGTGTAATAAAGGCTAATGGGGAGACCATGTTCAGGAGCATCTTAAAGCAATTTTTAAAAGCCTGTTCCATTTCTTTGCACACGAATAATAATGAAGTCCTACAAAAACAAGATGTCTGCCACATAAATCTTGCTGTGGAATTGCCGACACCAAAGACTGAAATGAAAGTGATAGAAATTGATTTAAGATGGCTGTGACTTTCACAGACCATACACATTTCACATGCGTTTTACAGCATGAGTATAGCTTGTATACAGATTTTTGAAAAGTAGGTGTTATTTGATTTTTGTAGCATGAGTGTGTTCAGCTCTTGGTCATTATTCATTGCTCCAGAACAGCTTTCTGTTTCTGGGACTTATTAATTTTAAACAATATATATGTAATAATCTGGCTGTGCCTTTTTCTTTTTGAAAGCTGGATTTCAAACACATGTAGTCAAAGAATTCTTCCTGGCTTCTTTCAAACTATGTCTTGGGCCTTGGAAGACGGACTTCTTACTTCAATTTTGCTAAACTTCAGTTGCTGAAAAAATTCCAAAGGAAGTCTTGTTTGCAATTTTATGGCTGCCTTATTACCATCTATGAACACAATATGTAGTGCATTCCTCTGTTCAGTCATGACTGTCTTTGTTGAAGCAGTATCTGAAAACACCATGTGCTGATAAAGTGCAAGAAGTATTTTTAAATACATCTGGGGGTTGGTATGTACCTGCCAAATTTCTAATTTGTGTTAAAACTCCAGCATGAGAAAAGGAGATTTTGATTAACTGGTGGATAAAACAACAGTATTTTGTGGTGATGTGAAAGTTCAACAACCTAGAGTGAAATTCCATGGTCTCACATCTTCATGAACAGAAAGTAACACCTTTATAAATTCTAGCTGACTGAAATGTACATAGCTTGCTTCTTCCTTATGTGAAATTGGTCAGCTGCGAGCTGTGTTCACTCATGCAGTCCAGCTTACTTAGATTTATTACTTCTTTCTATTAGTAATTTAACTGGCCAGTTAAGCTTGGTTTAGGACTTCAGTAAGTGCAGACCTTGGCCGAGGAGAAATGCATTTCTCAAAAAGTTATTGCTGCTGTCCTTTCACTGTGGGTGTAGTTGAGAATGAAGGCCAGTTTACAGAACACATAAGGTTGTTAGACTACAGTATGAAGTTTTAAGTAGACTACTATAGGTCTAAGACAGGGAAACATATCTGAGAAGCTCATTTAATTCTTATTATCAGAGGAAGCTGAGAGGTGACTTGTACAAATGCAAAAAAGTGATATTAAGGAACTTCTGAGAAAAAGGAATAGTGGGTTTCAGTGGCTAGAAGCTGAAAGTTGGCAATTTAAATATTAAAATAAGAAGCCAATCTCTAACAGGATAATTAAACATTTAAAGAGCCTGTCAGAAGATAGTGAATTTGCTATTGTTTTACAACTTTATAAAAGACGACCTGTCTACAACATTAAATTTGATTTTCAGCTTGAATATGTGGCTTATACTTTGTTAGTAAATCCTGAAAACACCTTAAACACAAATTATGTGTATTCAGATCACTACTTCAGGAAACTGATATATCTACACATAAAAGTAATTTTGGGCTTCATTCAAATATTAATAGTATCTCAACATTTAGGCAAGTTAAGGTCAAAATATTTAGATAGTAATAAACTTGCAATAGAAGTGCATGTCCGGTGCATTCCAGCACGGAAATTATCTTCTAGGGGAAAAAAAAATTATGGTGTACTGTCTGTACTCTAAATATGCTGAAACCCAGGAGAGCAATCTTGTTGGTTAATGACAGTTCCAGGTTGTGCAGGTATTGGACAAGAGGCCTTCTAGACAGGAATCTGTTGGTCTCTGGCAGCTCTCAGTTCTGTATAAAAATAAAAAAAAAAGTAGTAGAGTGATGGATTATAATAGGCTCCTGTATACTTTCCCATATACTTTCCTGGATATCTTTTTCATTGCAACTCTTTAGGATTAGAATTTGTGAAGAGGAAAGAAAAAAGCCACACCCAGGTTTTGGGGATGTATATGGTCTGGTAGGACAAAGAAACACAGAATATTTCTTCTTAGTTAACACTTTTGCTGTGGTCTCTGCTGGTCACAAGGAAAATTTTAATAAGTTTAATAATAATAATAATAAAACTTAATTTAATACTCACAATTGTATTCCACAGTTTCTTCCAAACATGTTCGCTTTCTTTATTTCTACCTCTGTGGTTTTACTTTGAGAATCTTGCATTCAGGAAAACTGGGGAGGGAATATAGGAGGGATAGGACCACAATAATAAGATATAATTAGAAAGTTCTTGGCCTGATTGTGTCATGAAAAGGATAATTGCTCTGGAGAGTAACAGTTCAAACATTGCAACTTACTCAGCAAAGAGGAAAGGTGAAGTGTTTGTGCATATACTGCAAAGAAGGTGGTGAACTCTGGATCTGTAGACAGCATGCATGTCATCATCTGCTGTAGCAGTGTATTTTGTGTGAATCTGCTAGACTTCCAAAGCTTCAGCAAGCTGCTAAGGACTCTTTACAATAGAACTGCTTCTATTTAAATGTCAGTTATCTAACATAATTTAAATGGAACATAGAACACACAGCTTCTGCTTCTTTTCCTCTACTTGCTTCTGTAGCTGTTACATACATGCTGTATAGTCCACAATGATTGCTGGATAAACGTATTAAATTATCAGCAGGGCATATTTGCGGGGCATATTCACTCTAGATGTTATTGTTCAAATTCAAATAAAGGTGAAATGGTTTTTACAGGGTAAAACCTAGAACCTGCTTCCCACAGAAGTTTAAATAATGATAGCATGCTATAGCAAATATAGAATATGCCAGATGGGAAAATAGGATGCAGAAAGTCCAAATAGGCAAAATTAGACCGTGGTGCTGTGTTTGGGCTAACAAATAAAGGTGCTATTAAAACAACAGGATGTAATAAACAATAGAAGTGGAAACCGATGCAGCTCAACTGACTGGATTAATTGCTACTAAATTCAAGACTACAGGCAGAATAATCCTGGAATAGGTTGTTTTGGTTTGGAATTAAAGGAATTATCTGCAGATTGTTCTTAGTTCTCCACAGTTCTCCCCTGTACTTAACTGAATCTCTCTGGGGAATGTGTTGTTATGGCAACCTCTATGTTAATCTTGATGTTTCAGACTTAGAAGTTATGTTTCTATTAAAATAAAATTCAGGGAATATATGAATACAATTTTGTTTCCTAAACATAGTTGTAGATTTCTTTTTAGATCAGGGAAGTACTGTGTTCCAAAGAGAAAAGTCGGGTACACAAAACTATTGTCAGTTTTTTGTACACAACTTTGCCACTGCTGTAAGAATGGGAGAATTAGGTGGAAAGTGTGCAGGGTGGGTTCTTAAATGAGAAGGAAGAGAGCAAGAAAAGCCTTGGAGACGTTGAAAACTAAAGACTAATGTTGCTGAGGCTACCCAGTCTAACACTGACTGCTACCAAATTTGCAGCCTTTGGTGTTGTGTTTTTTTGCTGGAGATGACATTGCCTAAAAGCCAGGATGTCTGGTACTGTCACAGGAAAAAGTAAGCAAGGGGCTTGTGCAGTTTTGCTGTCCTGCATATGTATAGGCTTTGAATTTACAGGGCTGTCTGCTCCTCCCAAGATCTCTTTGCATCACTCTTTATTGCTGCAACCTGCAGAGCTTTCTCTCTGGAATTAAGCCTCCATCATGGTGTAAAAAAACATAAATAAAAGCAGAGGCAATTGTCACCTTGGCTGGAATTTTCTATTGCATGTGCTAATGACATTCCTGAATGAACAAAAAACCTGCATTTACTATTGTTGGACTTAAACTCTTGTCTATGGGCAAAGGGATAGTACACCTTCTGTAAAGCCAAGAGCGTATTTTTAATGCAATTGAAAGTCTAATGATTGGGTGGGGGAGAGAGGAATAAAAAAAAAATTAAGCCCAAATTATTAGTTTTGTATCATTTTTCTCAGCGATTTCTCTCTTCCTCCTGAAAGTAAGGTTGGTAATTTCATCTTGGTGGTGGAATGCTGTGATGAATCATTAATATGTAGATCCTTCACTATTAATAATGTGATGTTTATGTGATCTTTTTCTCTAACTTTCACTTGAGATAATTTTTCTTTCATGAAATCATTTCATTTCATTTCATGAAAGCCTTCCAAGACCATCGTGTCCAATCTTTGACTGATTACACTCCCTGCCACCTTGTCTACTAGACCATAGCACTAAGTGCCATGTCCAGTCATTCCTTGAGCACCTCCAAGGATGGTGGGTGACTCCACCACTTTCCTGGGCAGCCCATTCTGATGTGACCACCCTTTCCATGAAGAAGTTTTTCCTATATCCAACCTGAACTTTCCGTGGTGTATCCTGATGCCATTTCCTCTCATCTTGTTGCTTGTTACCCAGGAGAAGGGACTGACCCTTTGCTTGCTGACAAGCATTTTCAGCTTTGCTATTTTTTCACCGGTCTGCAACTATTATGTCTGAATTTACACTTTTATGAGGCTCATTCCAAAATTCTTTGTTTTCTTTATAACTCTAAACCCAGTTTTGTCTGGGTCAAAGGCAAAGTCTTTTGGTGACTGTTGGCAAGTTGCTTATACCCAAGAGGTATGAGTACCAAGGCTCTGCCCAGTGTCTTCTCATTCCATGCCTGTGAACTCTGCACCACTTCCCATGTCTCTGCTTCTGAAGCCTTCTCCTATTGTATCAGGTCTTTATTCCTATACACAATCTCATTATGCTAGAGCCATAAATTTCACATTTTATTGAAAATAAGGACTTGTTGCTTCTACTTGCATAACGTTTTGGCTGTACCATAGGAAGAAAGTAAAACAAAACAGCAAACTTGCTGGAGGAAGACTGGCATCCTCAGTCCGGAGTACTTGTAAATCAAGTACAAGATTTCTGACCTGTAGCCAGTGATGACATTATATTACACAGATACATGGTTTTAGAATGCCTGAATTATTGCACTAAAAGTCCATAGAAAACAGTTCCTCCTGTTCATCCACAAGTTTATTACCACTAGCATTTCAGTCTTGAAGCTGTTATCTCGTGATTCCATGATTCTGGGAACTGGTCATCCTTATTTTGGAATTTGTCTGATGTGTTCTTGAGTCTATACAAAATACTCAGTCGTCCTGGAAATACTTATTCTTAGGTTTTGTCTCTCTTCACCGGCTCAGAAGAACCATTTTTACCTTGCTATTTCATTAATAAAACATTGTTCACTCTCACTGTGCCCAGTGGTTTTTCTAGTCATACAGGAATACAGCAAACACTGATGCTTTGAAGACTTCAGATCTGCTGAGAAAAGTTACAATCTGGCGTGTTCTTCCAGCATAAGTTGCTCATTTTCTATTAAATCCTCTGGCAGCTGAAGTTAGCCAACTATTTTAGTGCAAGCTGTGCTTTGCACCCGATTTTCCTTTCCATGGAGACAATGAAAACTCACACTTCTTTCCTTCTCACTGAAGGAAATCTATTGGATTTTTGCCTCAGTTTCCAGGAATACATTGTTTTCGCACAACAGGAATGATTTAGGCAGGTCTGTTTTTAGAGCGGGTCTGTTCATTCTTGAAGAGGAGTGGGCCTGCTGCATCTCTACTCTGGCAATAAGGAGCCTTGGTTTGAGTATTCTTCCAAATATTTCTGCAAAAGAATAAAGCCTCTTTTCCCACTTGTGATAAATTAAAAAGAATGATTGATTGCTAATTTAGTTTTTCAGTGAACCCGCCATGTGCTACATGGATTTTTCACACTAGCCTTTGGACTACGTTATGTCTTACCTTTAGGAGATTCTTTATATTATTTGTATCTTCTCTAACAGGACTTGGCAAGTTATATTTCATGTACACACTTCATGATTAGGAGGACTTGATGTATGGAAGTAGGAATGAACTACAAAAGAAGATCTTAATCTCGTGCCCCAGGTGTGTGCTTTGAGAAAGCTTTGAAACTGTTCATCACTGTAGGTTCAAAGATTCAGTTTGTGCTTCTCAGCTTATTTCATTAAAATTTCCACCTATTAGAATGTGGAAGAGAAAACTAAAACAGCAACATGAAAGAAGCTTCAGGTTGCATCTGTCACATTAAAGAGACTTTGTTAAAATAGTGGGAAAGCATCCCACAGGGGACTTGTTGGATTTATCCAGAAAAGGATAGCTTTCCTCTGCCTGTGGAGAGGATGATTAGCAAGCCATGAGCACATGGAGGCAGTGAGAATTCGTAAGATCCAGGCCCTGAGTAAACAGGATTCTACAAGATTAGATCTCTGTTTGCGGCATACAGTAATATTAGCTGGATATATGATAAACTTGGGCAAACTCAGTTTTCAAAGCTCCCTGTACGTGATTTCTCAATGAATTTTTTCCTTTTTTAAACGATCTTGGCACACACACTGACCCCACTGTTTTGCCCTTCTTGTATGTGTCCTTAGTGGTTTCTGAAGCACAGCTATATGTAACTGCATTTTCATCTTCAGGGTTACACTTCCTCAAATATAGCAGCTAACCCTGCTCTCTGAGGGAAACTAACTTAGCCTGCAAAATGCCTGTTTCCTATGTAATTGCACTTCCATATGTCAAAGAGATTTCACCCCTTTCTATTTTGCAGCCAACTAATTGCTACATTTTCTTGGTATTGTTTAACTGAACTAATTTTCCCAAAACCAAAGTTTAAGGGTTCCTTTTCTGTGTATTTATCTCTGGACAAATTTTCTGATTCTCTCATGTGTAAGAGGAAGATGTCTTAAGGAAAAGGAAAACCAGTATTTCTTAACTTGGCCAAATTTGAGTCCAAGCATTTACGGTTTAGCTGATTTTCAAGGCTGCCTTCAGTAACTTAAAATAGGCAGTAGCTTCACAACAAGAAAGGCTATTGATTCTTCCATTTACAAGGTACTGTTGTTAAGCATGAAATGCTTTGAATCCAGTACTGATTTACAGAACTATTGTTATTTTTAAACACCACAAGAACCAACTGTGAAGTCCTCCCACTAGCTTTGACAGGAATTGAACCACGTTTCCAGCATGCTGACTGGCAGAGAGGCAAGATAATTTTTTTGGGGAGTTTGATGGCTTAAAGTATTCAGAGGTTACTGTAGACATTAGATTTTTATCACAAAATATTTTGTTTCTGGAATTAGAAGTGTAAAGCAAAGTACTAAGAAAGTTACTGATTTTTTATGTGGCATTTGGGGGAAGTTGAAAAAAGTTTGTCTCTCATGTTATTGCTTAGAAATTGTTTTGTATTTGCTCACAGGAAAGCATGAACCATCTGACATCATCTTAAGCCCAGGGCAGCCTCTAAGAGCTGAACAGTCCTCAAAACTTGCTTTGCCAAGAAGCCTGCCTGTATGCACCAAGAGAGGATTCAGAGTTCAGACCAGCTTGTTTGTTCTTTTTTTTCCCCTCCAAAGCACTTCTGTGTGCAGTGACTTACGGGCAGCCTTGCATGACTTCTGCCCTGGGGCATAACTCCTCCCTCCTATGGTTCCTGCATAGAATGCTTTACCATAGGGACAGCAATCAGTCAAATAATACATTAGTTATTGATCTTGATATGTGAGTTTGGGGATTTTGAAGAAAGTAAAGGTTTTGAAGCAGGATCAATTTCATTTCTTTATTAACCATTAGCACCTTCAGTGCTTGAGCCCGACCTGAGCTCCAGCTCGCTCTACACAGTGTCAGTGAGTCACAGAACCACGGAATATTCTGAGTTGGCAGTGACCCACATGGATCATCATCTCTGACTCTTGAGTGTAAGGCCCATACAGAGATCAAACCCACAAACCCAGTTATTAGCACTATGCTCTGACCAGCTGGGGTTGGTTCAGTCTTCATGTCTAGGATGATAAATTGGATGCTGTCACGTATCCAGCCTTAATAACGGAATTCTTCTCCATCCCTTGCATGTCCAGTTAATGAAAGAATTGGTTTAAGACTTAGATTCCTAGTTCACTGCTTCCAGAACTATGTGAAATATTAGGACTGCCCCCGGCTGAACTTTCTCTGGGTACTAAGCAAAAGCCACTTTTTGATGTCTGTTTAGTCTGTTTAAGGATATATGCACAGGTCTACAACAGAAGTGATGCAAAACTCAAGCTTGAAAGACTTAATCAGGAGTCTCTTCTCAGTTTTGCCTTGCTCCAACAGCTCTTGTATCTGGGGATTTACTGGGTTTATTTAGGCAGGAAAAAAGCAAAGACTCAGAAGCCTCTTTTGCAAAATCTTCCTCATGGCCTGGCATTTTGACTAACATAAATGTTAGCAGAGCTGCATCTTGGTTATTTACTGGGACAGATCAAAAAATCACTCTGAGTTGCTTTAGTAGGAAATTCAGATCTTGATGTTCATTGAAAGGGGGATTTTCTATAAAACTGACTGCCATATATAAAGATAAATAAACTAAAACTGCATATATTAATAAAAAATTAACAATAAATTCACATAAAACAGCAGGAGGAAGATTTTGCTTGTGACACAATTATAAGGGAATGTTTGTGAATGCAGAGAATGAGGCTCACATTATGTCTGGAAATCCTCGAAGCTTTTCTGGATGTCTCCTAGCCATGGCAGAAGAGTATCAATCTTAAAGTGGCATCTACTGCAGAGCATTTATAATGTTTGAAAAAGTATTTATTGTTGGAGAAGCAGAAGCAGGCTAATGTGAGTGCTGTGAAGTGGTTTAAAGGTGAGGTAACAAATGGGTGTCTCTGGATAAATGCTTGAAATGGAAAGATTTAGCAAGCAGTCAATAAAAACCTGCAAAACTGTATCTTTCATTTGAGTGTCTGGAGGAAAGTCAGTTGGGGAAATGATAATACTTGTGCATTTCAATAATGATTGTGCCATGTAGTTATATATGGTGGTGCTGCTAGGATAAAGCTGATGCAAGATGTTCAGCAGTGTGCGCTGGGTATGTAAAATGCACTGCTGTGCTCACCAGCAGGAAGCGCAGTTTGGCTGAATCTGAGAAACAAGTAAACAGTAATAGCAGGTTAGACACATGTTCATTCAGCTCAGATTTTGGTCTGATTTTGCCTCACCCAGCCCACGCTTAGGCCTGATGTGTGCTCAAAGCAGCACCATTAGGGCAAAGTGAGAGCACCAGGTAAGCAGGACAGGAAGCCATTGCACAGCCACCACCGCCTACAACTTGCTGGCCAGCCAGAATTTGTTGGTCTGGATTATTAACACTAGTGAAATCTGTGGGTAGCCATATCCATCAAAGGCTCCATGTGATAAGAGCAGTAACCATAAAGACTGCTTCTACATGATTAAAAGGGAGAAGATTTCACTCCAGTGAAACTTTTTTCATAAACCGGTAGCTGCAGACATGGTTATCTGGGGGATGATACTTCTTGTCTCTGTAACCTAGCTTAATCTTTAGCCTAAATCCAGTCAGTACTTCCAGTAATGAATCTCCTAAAGTGCAAAGCAAGGTCTCATCTCACAATCTGTCCTCCTCGAGAAGGATTTCATGGCCTAATCATCCTCAAAGCCAGTGCTGAGATCTCTGTGTAGAGATAGCCAGTGCTATGTCTAGATGCGTCATTTAACGATAACAATTTAATTATTTGGGGAACATATGACATTTAACTCTGAAAGAAAATGGACAAAATGTGTGTGTGTTCCTTGTTGCTGGCTCTAATAAATCATTGATACAGGCACAGGAATAGCACAAGCCAAGGGATAACTGCTGCTCAAAGTCCTCATTACTCATATTGCCAAAAATCTAACTGGTCCTGGGAGAAGTTGCATGCTACCATTTTTCTAGCTGTGTTGTTCCACTACATCTATGTCTCTTCCAGGGCCAGGCTTGCTCTCCCAATTTAAGAAGACTCTGACTAGACAGTTTCTGCTCTCCCATGCTTTCTTTTCCCATGATGGGTTTTTCTAGTTTAACACACTAAGGGCTGAAAATGGTTTATATATATATAAAATATATACATCTATATAGTTTATATATTTAAAAAGATGTATTTATCTATATATAAATTGTTTATATATAAAAAAAATATTTTTTGAACATGTTTAGGACATCTTGAAAGAAGTTGCACTCCTATATTTAGAAAGCTGAAATAAAATTGAAATGAGTATTTTTGATCATCCCCTCCAAAATCTTCCCCTACAAAAAGACATTCTACTTGTCACTGAAGGTTACTGTTATGCCACATTCATAATACNCAGGAGGAAGATTTTGCTTGTGACACAATTATAAGGGAATGTTTGTGAATGCAGAGAATGAGGCTCACATTATGTCTGGAAATCCTCGAAGCTTTTCTGGATGTCTCCTAGCCATGGCAGAAGAGTATCAATCTTAAAGTGGCATCTACTGCAGAGCATTTATAATGTTTGAAAAAGTATTTATTGTTGGAGAAGCAGAAGCAGGCTAATGTGAGAGCTGTGAAGTGGTTTAAAGGTGGTTTAAATGGGTGTCTCTGGATAAATGCTTGAAAGGGAAAGATTTAGCAAGCAGTAAAAACCTGCAAAACTGTATCTTTCATTTGAGTGTCTGGAGGAAAGTCAGTTTGGGAAATGATAATACTTGTGCATTTCAATAATGATTGTGCCATGTAGTTAAATACGGTGGTGCTGCTAGGATAAAGCTGATGCAAGATGTTCAGCAGTGTGCGCTGGGTATGTAAAATGCACTGCTGTGCTCACCAGCAGGAAGCGCAGTTTGGCTGAATCTGAGAAACAAGTAAACAGTAATAGCAGGTTAGACACATGTTCATTCAGCTCAGATTTTGGTCTGATTTTGCCTCACCCAGCCCACGCTTAGGCCTGATGTGTGCTCAAAGCAGCACCATTAGGGCAAAGTGAGAGCACCAGGTAAGCAGGACAGGAAGCCATTGCACAGCCACCACCGCCTACAACTTGCTGGCCAGCCAGAATTTGTTGGTCTGGATTATTAACACTAGTGAAATCTGTGGGTAGCCATATCCATCAAAGGCTCCATGTGATAAGAGCAGTAACCATAAAGACTGCTTCTACATGATTAAAAGGGAGAAGATTTCACTCCAGTGAAACTTTTTTCATAAACCGGTAGCTGCAGACATGGTTATCTGGGGGATGATACTTCTTGTCTCTGTAACCTAGCTTAATCTTTAGCCTAAATCCAGTCAGTACTTCCAGTAATGAATCTCCTAAAGTGCAAAGCAAGGTCTCATCTCACAATCTGTCCTCCTCGAGAAGGATTTCATGGCCTAATCATCCTCAAAGCCAGTGCTGAGATCTCTGTGTAGAGATAGCCAGTGCTATGTCTAGATGCGTCATTTAACGATAACAATTTAATTATTTGGGGAACATATGACATTTAACTCTGAAAGAAAATGGACAAAATGTGTGTGTGTTCCTTGTTGCTGGCTCTAATAAATCATTGATACAGGCACAGGAATAGCACAAGCCAAGGGATAACTGCTGCTCAAAGTCCTCATTACTCATATTGCCAAAAATCTAACTGGTCCTGGGAGAAGTTGCATGCTACCATTTTTCTAGCTGTGTTGTTCCACTACATCTATGTCTCTTCCAGGGCCAGGCTTGCTCTCCCAATTTAAGAAGACTCTGACTAGACAGTTTCTGCTCTCCCATGCTTTCTTTTCCCATGATGGGTTTTTCTAGTTTAACACACTAAGGGCTGAAAATGGTTTANATAATAAAAATTTACATAATTCCCTGAGGTTTTGCACTAGAAAGGAGAAGGGCTTCTTATGGCCATAGAGGCAGCTCTGCTTGGGTTTGCAATAGCTACTTTGAAGAAAAAAATTAAGGAAAATGAGAGAAGTAGCAGACAAAGAACAAGGAAATATCAGTGAGCGTGAAGTAATGCCAGAAGTAGCTAGGGATTACTTGAGACTGAACTGAAGTGATAGCAAGTATTTGTGGGACAGACTTTCTTGTTAAATGATGAACTTTTGGACCCTCAAGGATTAAAGTTTGGACAATAACTCTATAACCTTGATGCACTATACTGGTTGTACCCAAGAAATTATTGATGTCAGTGACTGGTGTAGATCTCTTGGTCATAGAAAGGATTTGTGCAAAAACCTATGGAGCTAAACTTCTCTCCTCTGGAAACAAAAGGAAGGCAGGGTGTTAAACTGACATCTACTGCTTTTTAGTAGGCATTTATCTACAAGAAAATTAGACCATGTGTGGGAACAGGCATGGATAAGGGCCAGTTTCTTTCATTCTGGAGAGAACTAAAAAGAATCTGCCCTTATACCTGTGGGCCATTTACATACCTGTGGCACATTCAGGAAAATGTTTGAGTCACAGTTGAAGTGGGATTTAGGTTATGTCACTTCCAAATTAGAGCCTTATGATGTGATATAAAAATTGGTTCTCTGCTTACAGAAATAGAGAATTTGTGAATATTTTGCAGACAAGAGAGAGGTCAGCTGTCTGGAAGAATGTGAGCTGGCAGCCTCATTGCTGCAGAGCTTTGCTACTCTGTCCCAGGCTCCTCTGCCAACCTCCTCTTGTGCCACAGCTGCTCTGCAGCAAAAAGAAGCCCAATCAAGGGCTTAGCTGCTCACAGAGATCTTGGGTTACCTTCTGCTGTTCTCCTTGCGAGAGCTTGGAATCTCAGTCCAAATGCTACTTCATTACTGTGTCAAGACATGTAATTCATGTAATTCATTAACTTTTCATTCATGTAAAATTGATTAACACTTGAAGACTGTTTAGATGGGCTACTCATCCTGGCTTCTGTGCTATGCCTTGGAGAAGAGAAGCAAGGGTTTACCAAACAAAATCACTGTGTGTGCTTCAAAAGGAGGTTTTCAAAACAGGTATTAAGATCACTGTCTCTGTGGGGATGATCTGCTCTCTGTGGAGTTGTCCACTTTGACATTGCTTTGCAGTGAGGTACTGCTGGCTGGGGAAAAACAAATCATGCTGTAAGGAAGCTTTTCAAGATAAAAATACAGAGGGAACACAAATCTCTGAAGAGATTTGTAAGGTATGAGAAATGCAAACTTAAAGTGTGCAACTGTTTAAGGAGTTCAGAAGATGCTGTGGTTACTCTTGTGATTTTTTCTTCCTTTTAGCTAGCTCTGTAGAGCAGAGCATCCAAACTTATCCTGCCGAACATCTGCTTGTGAAACAAGTCCTTGACTAAATGCCATGAAGGGAGTTGCAGACTTGGGACTACAATTTCTACTGGTTTTAGTCCTTGTGAAGGCTGCCTGCCCTGTTGTGGGTGACATTGAAAGCACCAGACTAATTGTTATCATATATAGAGGTGAGTACTGGGTCCTCTGTGCTTTAACAGTACACCCCAAAATGTCTTCTACCAGCTGGATGAGTATTCTCTAAAGGGAGAGATTATCCTTATAGCTACATTAGGATGGAAACATTAGGCCTCATGTTTGCAGAGAACATGTGGGAAGGAGCAGGAGCTCTCCATTTTATGTAGATGCCTTGTCTTCCCAGCTCCTTGACAAAGCAACCTCTTTGTTCTGACAGTCTGGCAAGTCTGATGTGGCTGATTTAGAACAGAAAGAAGAGATTAAAGTTTCAAGGATAAAACCAGAAAAAGAACCTAGATGATTCAGCTGAAGAAATGGATGCATATTCTTTGTCACATCATCTCTAAACTGGGGTTGTTCAGCCTGAAGAAGACTCAGAGGTGACTTTATCAATCTCTACAACAGCCTGAAAGGTGGTTGTTGTGATGTGGGGGTTGGTCTCTTTTTCCAGGCAAAAACTGACAGAACAGGATACAGACTTAAGCTGTGCCAAGGGAAATTTAGACTGGATGTTAGGAAAAAGTTTTTTACTGGAAGAGTGATAAAGTTCTGGAATCGTCTGCCTGGGGAGGCGGTGGAGTCACCATCCCTGGATGTGTTTAAAAAGAGATTGGATGTGGCACTCAATGTCATGGTTTAGTTGAGGTGGTGTTAGGGCATGGGTTGGACTCAGTGATCTTGAAGGTCCCTTCCAACCTGGTGATTCTGTGTGTGTGTGATCTCTTTGCATCTCACACTGTCATGTTTTACTTCTCAGCACCTTTACCTTCAGGTTGATTCCATGCAGCATGATCTCCATCAGGATCTTTTTTATTCATGAGTTCAAGACTTGTTCCTTGACTTCTGTGGACTAAAGAACTGAACTTTGCAAAAGCTGCTGTGAAAACTTGGAAGAAATATAACTGACAAATAAAAAACCTCTTCCAGTCTATCTAAGTTCTCCATTTTGCCTTTTTCAGTATGTTTCTTTAATTACATTCTGCCAGCTGCTTGCACCATGAGAATTACTGATTTTTAAGTGCAAGAAATATTTCACAGAGAAAAATTCTATTAAGATTTCTGGACATTTCAGACCAAGAGCCAAACAGTCCTTTAATTTAGCATTAGGCATTTGTTATAAAAGCCATGACCACGGTGAACTTGTCCAGTATTAATGAGAATATCCTGTGTTCCCACAGGAGACCCATTGCAATTCAGCAATAATTAATGTGCTGTTGCAGCAAAGTGTCAATGAAAGGTCATACTTTTTAGTGCTTGTCTTTTCAAAACAATTAAGCGATTAATTACTGTTCTCTAACCTCCTGCTCAGTTAAATGCCTTTCCGACAAAAAAAAAAAGATGTTTCTTTATATCCTGCCATTCCTGTCAAATTACCTGCCCATCCTCTAAGAATGAACATTTTTCTTGGTATCACAAAAGTCTCATGTGGAAGAAGGTAATTGAAATTAACACACTAATAATTCAGCCTGCAAATTTTGCTGTTAGCAGGTCTTTGGTGGTCATAATATAAAATAGCTATCATTTACAAATGGCAGATATTATTAAGCCTGTGAAGCTGCAGAACACTTTCTATGTATTCTTGTGTGCAGTTCTGCAAGATCTTGCTTTTGAATGAATGCTTCTTTTTCTTTAGTTTTGTAACATGTTTTGCATAAATATTTTAAGCCAATTTTTAATTACAATTTTTATCTCAGCTGATCACTCCAGTTTCTACATTCAGACAGGATAAGAGTGTTCCTAAATGGGTATAAACAGCCACTTTTCACTTTAGTGTAGAGAGTTTTGGAAGTGACAGTACAAATCTAACCACCATTTTTTATTCATAGCAGACAAGTTTTGTCTTTGGGGAAGGTTTTTTGCATACCCTGAGAAATGTGGATTTGACACCTGCCATGCATGTTTTGTTGCATACCACATAGCTGCAGCTGGAGGAGAAACTTTCTTGCAGCTCAGTCAGAACTTAAAAAAATTATGGAAATTCCCACCAGGAGCAATGTGGAGTATTGCTGTGGTGGAGCACGATCAAGCTGCCAAAGAAAAAGCTCCTGTTTTCAAAAAAGCTGAGGCAGAAGGTATTGGCCTGGAGAGAAGACTGCTTTGCACAAGAGCAGTGGATCCATTGCAAAGCTGTTGATGGAGCAATAACCTCAGCTCTTGAACAGTTTATCCACTGAAGTAATTTTATGGTTGCTTAGCATTTAATCAGTTAAAATGACTAACAGACCTAACCTGTGGAGGAAATCTGAGATCACTAGACCATGGTATTTTATAAATGGTCTTGGCATACCTTGTAATTTATCCTAAAAAGAAATGTGCTTTTTATAGAGAAAACCCTCTGCTGTGGCAGCACAGTCACAGGCTTACCTTTTTCTTCAAGGGTGTTTTAGCATGGGCCATTTTTCTCTTTTGGCATTTGTCCCCATTTCATGTTTGAAACGTTTATCTGTCTAGAACAGAAAGTCAAAAATTATCTGTTGCTGGAGACGTTTGGTGCAGTAAATGATTATGGAGGCCCAGATCTTCCTCTAGGCAAGTTACTATGGTTGA
Organism: Rhipidura dahli; assembly: GCA_013399225.1. Taxonomy (NCBI): domain Eukaryota; kingdom Metazoa; phylum Chordata; class Aves; order Passeriformes; family Rhipiduridae; genus Rhipidura; species Rhipidura dahli. Next base: position 312,766 of record VXAC01003573.1, on the reverse strand, counting down.
GGAAGACTCTTCAGTATGAAGAATCTCTAACTGAATAAATTTTACTAAGCCACAGCTCAAATTTGAGAGTGAAGATAGCATTCCTGTAAAAAACCTTTCCCTGCAGCACTTTTTCTGCCTGAGTAAATGCTGTCTCCAGTCCTCTCTGTTTCTGTCTCTGGCAAGGACATTTGTGCAATTGGATACCTGAACCACGTGCAGTACCTAGCATTCACATGGTTATCTAACTAGGGGAGAATGGACAGAACATGCTCTGCAGAGACATGCAAATATTTACATAAACCATCAATGTGCTAGATTTTACTAGCAGAATAAGGTCTATATTTATAGGATGCCTGAGTCACTAGCAGTAATGAATGCAATTTCCCTAAAGTGAAAATCTTTGCAAAATTGTGCTAATTTGATATAAACATATTGATGCTTGAAAATATATTTAAATTTATTGATGCATGGAGAACAGACTCTTTCTCCAGAGTCTTTCACTGAGCATCCAGAATAATCTGAGACTTAGACACAGGTCTTAGGTTTAAGCTTGTCAATTTTGGTCTTCACAGTGGGTTACTTTGGGTACTGATATGTGAAGTATATAGTTGATTTACCTGTTCATTTTCTCTTTGAAGCAGCAAGTAACGGGGGCAGGACATCTAGCTTTTCATCTGTGTTTCCTGTATTGGGTTTGTGTGGCCAGGTGTTGGTAGCAGGGGCTAAAGGAGTGGTTTCTGTGAGATGCTGCCAGAAGCTTCCTCCATGTCTGGCATGTCCAGTGCCAGCCAGCTCCAGGATGGATGTCCTGCTGGACAAGGCTGAGGCAATCAGAAATGGTGGCAGTGCTTCCATGATAACATATTTAAGGAAAAGAAAAGGTGTATTTGCAGCCAGAGAAGACCAAAGTGAGAATATGTGAGAGGAACAGCTCTGCACACACCAAAGTCAGTGCAGAAGGAGGGGCAGGAGCTGCTCTGGGCACCAGAGCTGAGATTCCCCTGCAGCCCCTGGAGGTTCATGGGGATGCAGAGATCCACCTGCAGCCCACGCAGGAGCCCCACTGTGCAGCAGGTGGATGCCTGAGAGGAGGCTGTGACCCCTTGGGAGGCCTGTGCTGGAACAGGCTCCTGGCAGGGACCTGCAGACCCATGGAGAGAGGAGCCCATGCTGGGGCAGATCTCCTGGCTCACAGGACTTGTGATCCTGTGGAGGACCCACGCTGGAGCAGCCTGTGCCTGAAGGACTGCAGCCCGTGGGAGAGGGACCCACGCTGGAGCAGTTTGTGGAGAACTGTTGCCTATGGGATGGACTCACATTGGAGAAGGTCACAGACAACAGTCTCCCAAGGGAGGCACCCCACACTGGAGCAGGGACTGTTTTCTCTCAGCAGTGTCAGGAGCAACGTGTGAAGAACTGACCATAATGTCCATTCCCAGTCTCGCTGTGCCACTGGTGGGGAGAAGGTAGAGCCCAGGAAGGAGGTAGGGGTGGGGAAAGTTGTTTTTAAGATTTAATTCTCATTATCCTGCTCTGTTTCTGTTAGTAATGAATTCAATTAATATTCCACATTGAGTCTGTTTTGGCCATGATGATATTTGGTGAGTGATCTCTCTCAGTCCTTAATTCATGGACCCTATTTTCACTCCCGTGTCCACTTGTGGAGGAAAGTGATAGAGCAGCTTTGGTGGGTGTCTGACATCCAGCCAGGGTCCACCCACTACACATGTATACCTTAATTTCTTCTTCCCATTTTCCATCTAGATGCAGTGTTATACAGTTAAGGTTAATACAAATTACCAACCCTTTCTGAGAGGAAAAAGGGGAAGTTGAAAGAATTTGCTATCCATGTAACATTCCATGATTCTTCTATTCCTGTGTCAGAGTTAAACAATAGTTTGATCTGGTCACAGAATGTGCATATAATCTACTATTACAAAACTTTGCATAATTTTAAAATTTTGTTCATCTTTTTTCTCAGATTTCTGTATTTTAGTATTTGTTTTTTAGAAACTGTTAACTTTCCAACATTATATTTGTTTATTTTTAAAATGAGCATCCTAAAATATCTTAGAACACTGGGTTTGTATTAAATAGTACCTTATTTATTGTCCCTGTCCAGTCAGTGAGACAGCTTAGGCTGAGAAAAGATTCAGCTGAAGGAAAAGGGCAGAAGTTTCCCTCAAGAGTTTTAGTTCTTGAAGGATACCAGACAATCACATTTCTTTCCCCAACTGCTTAACTTCGAATTGGGCTGATCAGTGTGCAAATCAGGATGGAAAGGCTCAGTGGATAGGTGTTTTGGACAAACCCTTCCAGGCTGGCTAAATTAAAGATGGATTTACTCAAAATCTGAAGTAATGGTTGTAGTTATTTGTACAAAGAATCATAAATCTCAAAATGTATGTGCCCTCTCAGTACAAATGTTACATTATACTTGTGATGAGGTTTGACCTTCCACCTTGTCCTGTTTATCAGTATTGACTGTGGATGCAGATGCCTGACTCTTGCTGTTTTTCACAGTTCAGGAGTGCCCAGAGCAGCCTGTGGACTGCTTTGTGTCAGTGAGGTAACAGGGCATGGATCCTGTCACCTTAACAAAACTGTAGGAATAGTTACATCTGTCATAGTTAACACAGTGTCTCACTTGCCTGTCTTCACAGCACCCAAATTTGTACATCTGCCTTCTCAAGGGATGTAAAACCACCACTTGCTCAGTAAGGTGCCTTCATGGACAATAACGTAGGAGCCACTATTCAAAATCCATTGTTCTGCACAGTGCATAAATGTCGCTATCTACTGCTCTGCCAGTAAGAGGTTTTTCTACATATAGGTTTATTTTCCAGTTTAAGTGGGTTTTCATCTGTCTTTTATGGCTTTTGCCATTATGTTTTGTGGTTCTATTGGAAAGAAGTTTCTTTCTTCAGCAAATAGCTGTTTCCCTGATTTTTTTGCTTAACCATAATTAATTTTACATAACAGAAACATTTTTCTAAATGAGATGTGAATTCTGAATCTTTCTGATAATTTATTTTTTGTCATAAGGCAATTGTAACGTGCAGAAACTGGTCTGCAAGAGGCTAAGATTAGGCAGACATCTCTCCTGATTACTATCCCTTCTTATCAAGGACACACTGTGTCTTAACCATCAGGTAGCATCTCAGTCAACATTTTGACTATGATGATCTTGTTTCAAAGGGGAAAGCATTTCTGAATACTATTAATTTGCAATTCTTAATATTTTTAACAATCCGGGGAAAAGGAAGAGAACTATTTACCTGATAGTAAAATTGGAATTGAATGCCTTTAATTACACTGCTGTAAAACAAAGATGACATGACATGAGACTTCTGATTTTCCCTTTGTATTTCTTTGAACTCTTCTGGTTTTGCCTGATAGCTCACTGCTCAGCTGCTGGAGTTGCAACATAGAGATCTGCACATTAAATTGTACTAAATGGAAATTATGTTTTCATATATTCTCTTTCATATATTGAGCTCATTAATTTTACATATGCATGAAGAGTGGAGAAGTGGAGAGTACCTGAAGAATATAAAGTACTTCAGATGTATCCATAGTTGCAAACACGAGAACCGTAGGACTGCTTTCTGCTCATAAAACAAACAAAGCAAATGTGTTTGGCTTTCAGGAACTGTTACCTTGATGACTGTACTTTGAACAGCAATGGATGGCTCTCAGGTAGATCTGAACTCAGATAAAAAGAATATTTCTATATGTGGAACAAATATGAAACTATTTTTAATTATTTATCTAATAATAAGTTGTTAGAGGGAGGAAAATGGGCTGTAAGCTTTCAACTGATGGCAAATATTTTATCTAAATTTTTTTTCCTATCTTTCTGGTAGTTTAGGTAGGCTTAGAGACAATCTGTGAAATTTAAAAAGCTTTCAAGGTTTAAAATTCTTAATGTGTAAGAGTTTCACAGGGAACTGTGCTAATCAAGCCCACTCATTCCCTTTACCTTACACCTTTTTCTTAGGAGCAGTTTCTCAAAAAGCAAAGGTAGTAAGTTTATGCAAATATGTATAAATTAGAGAATCATGTTGGCTTCACTGATAATCAATAAAGAAATTATTTCAAGGGACAGAGCTTCAATCTTCTCTCAGGATGTCCTGCTGGAGAAACTCTGTACTTGCTCATCTGCCATAGGAACTAACAAATCCTCTTCCTAAGAAGCCCGGGTGTGCTGTGGACTGGAATCTGGTCTCAGTGGGACAGTGGTTGTGCTGCATTAGATAGGGGTAAAAATGCTGCAGCTCACTGGAGCTGATTGCTGACTGCCTCCTGGGGTACATTAGGGGAATTAGGTCCATCTCAGAGTTATTTCAGTTCCTTTTTCACCTGTGTCTAATGATATTTTAAGCTTATTGTAACTGAATTGGGAAATAGTCACAGAATTTCTCAAAGTATCTTATTTTTCTGTTTTTCCTTGCAGCTCTCACTTCAGATAAACTAGTCTGTTTCACACTGTTTATTGTACAGCTGGTTTGCTTTATGGTATTTTCTTACACTGCTGTGAAGTCTCTAGCTTAAAATGGTAATTTGTAACAAAAATATGGAGTTAACAACCAATTTCCATCTAATTTAAGTTCAAGTGTTAATGATCATTGTATGTGCACAGAAAAAGTGTGAGTTTTTTGCATCTCAAAATATAATCAGTACTCATTTTTCTTCAACAATTGGCAATGAAATGTAGTTTGAAATCTCAGGTTCCATGAAAAAATGCGTATACCAACTTTTAGAGAATTACCTTTGATTTAACCTACTTGAAAATTTTGCTGTGCTGTAACACAGTTAACAGAATTATTAAAAGATAAGTAATCAAGTCACTTAAGAAATGCTTGAAAACAATTAGGGAGGACTAGGGAGAATGGGTTTCAATAGAAGCTGGAGGTTTCTGGCAGTTCTGTTTGCATTTATCACACAGTTTCCATGCTAGCCATGAATTTGTATTTTTCATTGAGAAATGTTTCTTCATACATTTTTTTTCTTCAGAATTTACATCCATCACAGTTGTCAAGATTTTCAGCATTCCAATGCACATCTGCCTCAAGATTCAGGGGCTAGACCTCAATGCACAGAATGCACGGTGCTCCATTCTTGCTGCAGCAGCAAGACTAGAACATTCATGGTTTCACTCTAACTGTTAGTTGCACATTGATTGTGAATGCCCAGTGCACCATCTAGTAAGAAAAATAACAGAATAAAAGTATTTTTGCAAATCCACTTTTTCAAACTGTCTTGCTTTGTAAACTTTTAAGCTGTGCTGCTTTGGCAGCAAAACAGATACTGATGCAGAATTTGAGATATTCTGATTTCCTCCAGACTCCTGACATCAGACAATCAGCTCAGATTTTGTGATTCCATAACTAGGTCAGCCTGAAAAAACATAGTATTGATTCTTCTTAGGTGAACAGACTAATATGCGAATGTTTGACCGAGGAAAGTGAAATTAAAACCTCTGTGCAAAGGAAGACCTTCCTTGCAGATTAGGGGATATGGATGTTGTGTGGTGGCTTTGAGTTTTCAAGTAAGATGCTGTAACTCATAGAGTGTGTCCCAGGAAGCCCAGCAGCCATTATGTTACTTCAACAATCTGATCATGCTGAGGCACATCAATTACTATGTGCAATGCTGCCCTGGAAAGACATTGTTTAGGATGAGGAATTTGCCATTACATTTCTATTCAGAATAGACAGAAAGGTCCTGCTGCTTTGTGGAATGGGACCTGTGTGTTTATAATCAGAAACAGTGATGTGTATGCAAGGGGTGAGCAGGAGAATGGTGGTGAGTGGTTCAGAGTACTGCTGAAGATCTAAAGGCTTATGTTCCCTCACCCACATGTTTATGGTGAAGCACATATAAATTGGATATGTTTTGAATAAGCTAATAAACAGTCTCTGCCTTGATAACTGAAATATATATTTCTATAAGAATATGTGGTGGTGATGGTAACTGATCAAAAATGCAATGTGCAATGTGCTGCAAGTCTTGAGGAAGACAACACATACAAACATTTAAAAAGAATGAATTGTCATTAGTCACATCCAATGTGAAATGGAGCTCATAAACTTTCTGTGCCTTAGTTTGCTATCTGCTTTTGAAATGCATTCCCTTCTGCTCCCAGAAAAAAACTCATTAAATATTCATCACTAAAGAGGCAGGATGAAGGGAACAAGGAGGTTATGACGAAAAGGTACAACTGGTAGCACTATTACTGCAGGGAAGAAAATGAAAAGACTGATATAAAGTGAGAACAGAGTTAATTCCCTTATCTTCTGAGGTGACAGCCTGCTGCAAAACATGTTATTTTATTCTATGAAATATTAAATAAGTCTGCTCTCCAGCAAGATCACTGTATCTGTGAAGAGGAATGAGAGGTAGAAAGCTCTGATGGTTTGCTCAAGTAGCTTGTTAATTTTTGTCTGATTATCTGAAAATCCTTCTGCAGGATTTCTAGGAAGCCCCAGAGGTGCATGTGCTACTGGTACTTTTGTACAGGAACTGGTTTTTCTTTTTTTCTTTTCCATTTTTTTTTTTTAATTTTTATTTTTATTTTGAGTGGTATCAAGTCTACAACAAAGGACAAACTTCAAAGAATGAACAGGTGAAACAGTACTTAAAATGCAGTTAAGCCAATCAGCTATGCTAAATGGGTCCAGATATTTCTTAGGTATTTGTAGGAACATACGGTTATCCAAAATGTGCCTCTACTTCTGTTGTGTGTGATACAGCAAACATTAGTGATTCCTTGTATCACTGATCACAGGGCAGAAAAGTGACTCGTGGTCAGTACTGAGAAATAGTGCTTCAGCGGAAGAGTGTCCATTTGGCCAGCTCTCAGTTTTCCCCTTCTTAGCAAATTTAAAAAAACAGCCACATTAAAAATGCCAACATATGATGTGTATCAGCAGAAGCTTCTTTCAGGGCTCAAAGTGAGATACACAAAATGTTGTCTCTGGTCCTTTCCTCCTCTCACCTTCCTGTCTGTAACACAAGTGCAGCTTCTGCAGCATCGTCTCCTGCTGTGGCTATGTTCAGTGCTGCTGCTATAAAAGGAAAACTGAAGCTTGGTTTGGTTAATCTGGGTAGCTCTGTGTGCTGGAATGGGTGAACCTAATTATCACTGCAGGCATCAGAAGCCAGGAAGGATTACTGATATCGTTTTACAGCTGGAGGAAAAGAGACAGGAAGGTTGAAATACTTTATTCATGGCCAAAAAATGAGTCAGAGAAGAGATGAAAGCCCTTGGAAGCTCCTATCCTCCTTAAGGCTACTTAGAGAATTATTTTGGTTAGCCAAAGTCTGCAAACCACTGCCTTTTTTCCTTCCATCACAGAGGAAGTATGCTCCAAGACCTCAACTCCTAATGGCTGGGATGAGAAGGGTCCACATCTGGGATAATGCAGACTCAGTTTGAATTCTTGCACCTCATTTTGAGGCAAGATCCTGAATACTCCATGCTGCTGATCCCTCCCTTTGTATTTTTTTTTAGTTCTCCATTTTGTATGAAATTAGACCAGTCTATCTGACTTTCTCGTGCTCAAACAACAGAGCCAGAAGCTTGAGTTTATATCCCTGCCCCCAACTGAATAGATATGAGTGTTGACTTCTATATCATTTTCCAAGAGATTTCTCAGGTGAAAGGTTACTCTGAAGTGCAGCAACTGTCTGTGAAAATGTTTTGAAGGATTTCCTTTCTTCTGTGCTGAAGTGAGGTTTTCAGCAGAGTCAAGCATTAGAAAAGACTTCTGGAAGGAGCAGATGGACCACAAAATTCATCTGTTTCAGAGTTCCAGTCTTCAAGTAAGAATACATTCCAATACTAGATTTTTACTAGCACTCCTTTAGAAACACACCTTTTTTGGAAAAAAAAGCAAAAATGTGGCTATTGCTATTCTTTCTGGCCACAAAGTTAAAAAAAAAAAAAAATCAAGTTATGTAGTTTACATTTGACTTTTCTTTTAATTTTTTTTAGGTTTTTTTTAAACAACACTGTTGTGTCTCCAATATGTTTTTTTTTAATATGATTAAATGATAACAAAAATATCTGTAGGGTTAAAATGTGCTTTTGAATATCTTTGAAACGAAATGTATTTAAGTAGGAATTTAATATGCACTGAAATTTTGAAAACATTTGCTTGAATCTTTGTAGAGCTGTGCTTTAAGGCTGACAGTAAAACTTTGTGAGTGCATCTGCTTGGTGTGTTTCATGCTGCAGGGCATTTTGACAGGATTGTTGCATATCACAGTGCCTTTCAGAGACCTCTGCAAAGAGGGACAGTACATTGTCCTCTCCAGAAAACCAGAGACCTCCAACTTAAAAAAGGAAAAAGAGAAAAATTGTTGATGTTGCACTAATGTGGTACAGCAGCAACAGCAACTTCACACAGCAACCTGCATATGATAGAGAAGAATGAGACAATTTAGAAGGAAATATGACAGCTAGTGACACACAATGGATTTCAGGAATGGATTAGAAGTTTTAGGACAGTTCTAAAATGTACACAGATTTGCTTAACTTTCTACTCTTGTTTACATGAGCAAGACACTCCTCCAGCCTAACAGCCACAGAACCACGGGACAGTTTAAGCTGGAAATGACGACTACACCACATTTGGCCCTTGCTCCTGCTCAAAGCACATCTGGCTAGATGAGGCTAAACTCTGCTTTCCTTTTGTCAGAATCTATGCTATTTGTTTGCTTTTCCTGTGTCTATAGGCTCCTTTAATTCCTCCTGGAGAAACTGCGATGTGTGAACAAGGAGGGAGTTGTGATCTTCCTTGTCCTCATCTCCCAGCTGAGGTAACCAGACCCTAAAGATTGTATCCTGCCAGACTATAGATGTAGCTCTAAAGAGACAGGAAAAGCATACTCATATGTAGAGGCTGAGAAAAGCCCAAGCTCCTTTAGCTTCCTACATTATCTTAATTTCTTTGTGAAAGACTCATTTGCTTCCAAAAAAATCCCATTTCCAAAAGAACAGAAGAATTAAAGTGTTCTTCTGAAGCAGAATTGTCTTAAAAGATAGAGCATCTTTTATATGGAGACAGTTGGGGTGATGTTTCATTTTCTTGTCTATTTTTACATTACCTGTTCTTTACAATAATATGTAAGATACAGTGATATCTAAGAGAGTATAGGATATATGTTAAGGACTGGTAAGGTACAACTTTGTAATATTGTATAAAGAAGCACTCCTCACAGGACACACCAAGTTTTCTCATTTTGGAGCTACCTCAGATAAAAAATGAAACTACAGGCATTGTATCCACAGCTTGATATAGCAAACTTTCTTTGCAAACTGAAGAAGCTTTATTTGTTTCTACATTCTTTTCTCTAGTTCTGACCTAATTAGCAGAGAAGTACTGTCTTTCATCAGCAGTTGTCAAGGTTAAATCTCTAATATAAGTAGCAAGGTTACAGTGCCCAGCTATGCCTCACTTCTCACTCTAGTAGTGAGAAACTTGGTACTGTTCCAGCTCAGACCAGGACTGGAACAGGGAACTGTTACTTGATTACTTGACAAAATAGCCAATACTAAAACAACAATGGAAAAACCAACACAACCAAAATCATTGACTGCAAACGCAGAGTTAATTTTTTTGATGTTTGTATTTACCAACCAAATACCAATTTCTATGTGAATACTCAAAATTTTAACATTCTATATGTCTTAAAAGTTAAAATTAGTATTGCCAAAATTCTTTGTACAAATATGTCCAAAATCAGGTTTTAATAATTTCCCAGGGACCACACACACACACACATACATGCACCAAAAAAAAA